>JAODAL010006096.1:0-136985 GCA_025379985.1 Phyllomedusa bahiana
GATCGAAAACGTGGACAGGCAGACGGTCAGGGCAGGCGGCAAGATACTGGTCGATAAACGTAGACAAGGACACGGTACAGGGAAAGACATAGACTAGACTAGACTATAACGCTTTCTCCAGAGGTAAACACACACTAAGGATCCGGCGAGGGCCGGCAGGAAGGGGCCAGACCTAAATAGGAGCAGTGCCCGGCAATAGCCAATTACCGGCGCACTGCCCCTTTAAATTTCAAACAGCCGGGCCGCGCGCGCCCTAGGGGCGGAGCCACGCGCCGGGAGACTGGGACTGACTGAGCAGGAGCGCGGCCGGGTAAGTTGGTGCCGGCGGGGACTGGGAGAAGAGCGGACCCCGAACCCGACGTGCGGGACGGGGCTCCGCTGAGAGCCGCAGCACGGACGCGCCTGCGACCCGAGACAGAGGTCGCAGGAGCGTCCGTGACAACAGGTTAAACTTATTCAAAAAGAAAAACTAGAATCTCCAAAAGAAATATCCCAAAAAATAACATAAAAGGAAAAAGATATTTCAATAAAACATAACTTTTACTTACATATCCTTAAAATTAATATAACCAAAAATAGGACTCACCAACCAGCAATGGGTATACGTACATTCTGTTTATCTTCTTTGTCAGTAGCAGATATAATCCTTATTCAGGAATTTGGGTGTATCCCAGCTGGAAAAAGAAGGTTATTAATCATTCAGGATACCCAGGAACACCCTATAACAACCCTTAGCGGGATTATCGTCCTGAAAAGGACGGTCCCACACAACTTGCACCTGTTACACCATAATTGTTATCCTTAATCTCCTGGATAATGCTCACCCATATCCTAGGCTATTCTCACCCAGACATGTTTCGCTCAGAAATAACTGAGCTCCTCAGTGGGTAGCAAAAGAAAACCGTAATAGCAACTGTTGGGTCATAGTGCTAAATTCTTTGGGTAGTGCGCTTTTGTGCCCACAGGGAATTATTACCCTCTCAAGTGTCCCCTTGAGAGGTTAAACTTATCAGTCTATAGATTCCAGGATCACTTTTTGAATATTGGTACCACATTTGCTATGCACCAATCCTTTGGGACATACCTAGTTACTATACAGACCATAAATATCAAGAATAGGGGTCTGTTTATCACAAGAGTTCTTGCTGTAAAGTTATTGGGTGCTGATCCAGACCCAGGTTAAACTTGTATTGTGTCAGAACAAAAATGTAAACCTGAAGAGTCCAAACTTTAGCAACCTGATCATACTAAAAGCGTTGGTGTTACAGATTGCCAAAAATGTGGAGATACTGCAAAATTAGGAGCAGGGTGTGAAACAAGGTCACCAGCCTAATAGAGGTACTTGGTATCCCAGATGTGACTACAGATAATTATTCTGACAGTGTCGGGGATGCCATAGTTAACATAGGGTAGAGTTTTGGAGGGAAAATCTCAGACATTTACCTTTGCTGCATTTGGACTAGATGCTGAGTCATTGTCCTATGCAAGTATATTAGTTGGATACTAACGTATTTGTGACTGATACTGTCACAATGTTGTTGTAAGGGTTAGCTTATCCACTTTACCCCACCCATTGGAAGATTCTAGATTCTAGACTGCCTGTGTGAGCAGAAGAGGATTCAGAAAATACTAAGCAAGAGATCCTGGGTCACCATCCTTTGACCAGGAAGCTAGCCAGATGACTAAGCCACAGACCTTGGGACACCAGTGCTTGAGTCCTTAGTGGTTCTGCAAGTAGAGACCAGTGGTTAGCAGAAGAGACTCTGCCAGACTGCCTGTGTGACCAGAAGAGGATTCTGAAGATGCTAGGCCAGGCTGTAGAAGTCTGGGTCACTAGTCCTTTCATCAGGAAGCCAGTCAGACTACTTAGTCACAGATCATGAGGCTCCAGTGCTTTAGATAGCATACCAACCTTCTGAGAGAGTGAGGAGGGGGATCAGCTAGTCTAGGCCTTTCCTCAGCACAGAGCCTTTATCTACCAGGGAGGAGACTGAAGAAGCCACTTAGTGTCTTGCCTGTATTGTGTTGCACTTGAGTTCCTCCATTAAAGAAGTGCACTGGTTTACTGCAGACCCTTGACTCTCTGGACTTACTTCCCAGTGGGGTGCTCACTTTACCAACCCTTCCAGAGAGCAGTAACATGTGATGACACCTTAACAGTGCCTAAGGAATCCAGTGTAGGGTTCGGACCACCCTAAACCTGGGCACAGCAGACATTGTAATTAGAGATGGGCGAATTTCTCAAAAATTCGATCCGGTGACTTCGTCAAAATTTGTTTCGGTCCGAATTGCTTCGGGATGAATCGCGTTAAAAACAGCTATTTCCAGGCTGCACAGCGCCTGTAGGGTGCTGTAGAACGTTGTGCCATGCTTAAACATGCAGAGGGAGCTTGGTTTAGTCTTCATACAATGTTGTGTTTTAGTATGACACGCACATGACTGCCGCCGAACTTAGAATCGCTTCACTGTATGATTCCCTGGGCACGTATGAGGGTAAAACTGACCAAAAAAATGAAGCGGGAATGTAGCCTGATAAAATCATGGCAGCGAAAGCTGGAAAAAAACAAGCTGAGAGCTCAGGTGGCAACATCAGTGACAGAGTGTGGAGGTAACGGTGGCAGCCACAGCAGCATGAGGTCAGAGAGTGGCACAATGACATTCTGGAGGTGGCAAAAACAGGAGTAGGCCACAGAGTGGCACAATGACGGAGTGTGGAGGTGACGGCAGCAGCAGCATGAGTCAGCAGTGGCACAATGACATTCTGGAGGTGGCAAAAACAGGAGTAGGCCACAGAGTAGCACAATGAAAAGTGGGAGGGCACGGCAGCAGCCACAGCAGCACATGAGGTCAGGCAGTGCACAATGACATTCTGGAGGTGGCAAAACAGTAGTAGGCCACAGAGTGGCACAATGACAGAGAGTGGAGGTGACGGCAGGAGCAACAGCATGAGGTCAGAGAGTGGCACAATGACATTCTGGAGGTGGCAAAACAGTAGTAGGCCACAGAGTGGCACAATGACAGAGTGTGGAGGTGATGGCAGCAGCCACAGCAGCAGCATGAGGTCAGAGAGTGGCACAATGACATTCTGGAGGTGGCAAAAACAGGAGTAGGCCACAGAGTGGCACAATGACACAGTGTGGAGGTCACGTCAGGAGCAACAGCATGAGGTCAGAGAGTGGCACAATGACAGGGTGTGGAGGGCACGGCAATAGCAACAGCAGCAGCATGAGGTCAGAGAGTGGCACAATGACAAATTCTGGAGGTGGCAAAAACAGGAGTAGGCCACAGAGTGGGACAATGACACAGTGTGGAGGTCACGGCAGCAGCAGCATGAGGTCAGACAGTGGCACAATGACATTCTGGAGGTGGCAAAAACAGGAGTAGGCCACAGAGTTGCACAATGACACAGTGTGGAGGTCACAGCAGCAGCAGCATGAGGTCAGGCAGTGGCACAATGACATTCTGGAGGTGGCAAAAACTGGAGTAGGCCACAGAGAGGCACAATGACAGAGAGTGGAGGTAACGGCGGCAGGAGCAACCGCATGAGGTCAGAGAGTGGCACAATGACACAGTGTGGAGGTGACCGCAGCAGCAACAACAGCAGCAGCAGTATGAGGTCAGAGAGTGGCACAATGACACAGTGTGGATGTCAAGGCACCCAGCAACAGCAGCAGCAGCAGCATGAGGTCATAGAGTGGCACAATGACAGAGTGTGGAGGTGGGTGGGCAATACCAGTCCCTGGTAAAGATGGTTGGTAGCAGATGCAGAAACTGGCAGCAGATGTGTGGCATCAGGCGGGTGGCGGCATCAGAATAGTGGCTGAGGCAGGTAGTTTGAACTCAGACTCATTTCTCACAGTTTGGGTGAGGCGTCATGGCTGATGTAGTCTGACGCCTAAGGCATTGGTGTGTGGAAATCCTGGCCGATCCACACCTGATTCATCTTGACAAAGGTCAGTAGTTCCACATTTCCTGTGGACAAGCGGGTTCTACTTGGGGTAACGATGGCCCCCGCCACACTGAACACCCGCTCTGATGCCACACTACTGGCCGGGCAGGACAGCTTCTCCACGGCAAACTCGGCAAGTTGCGACCACACATCCAGTTTGGCTGCCCAGTAGTCCAGCGGATCTTGTAACTGGGTGGCAGAGTGCTGTCCAAGTAGGCCTCCACCTGTTGGTTCAGGGTCTGCTCCAGGTCCTGCTGCTGCTGCTGGCGACTGCCCTCCTCACTAGGCGGGTGAAGGAAGCTGCTCATCAGTGACTCCAGACTTAGGTTGCTGCTGATGGAGCTGGTACTGCTCCGACCCACCCACCTTCCCCCAGCAGCCGCGGCAGTAGTACGTGAGTGCTGAAGAACCCCCCGGTCAGACCTGTCAGAGGAGCGACGATGCCGCACATAGGCAGCGGCCAACTGACTACGGAGGATTTCACTAAAGTATTTGAGTTTGTCCTCCCTCTCAATAGCTGGGAAAAAGGCTCCCTTTTTGGACCGGTAGCAAGGCTCCAATAGGGTGGAGAGCCAGAAGTCATCCCTCTGCCGGATGCTGACTATTCGGCTGTCACTAGCAAATCAGCATGCTGCGGGCCATCTGCACAAGTGACTCCAAGGGGCTCCCTGCCTGCATCTCCACTGTATACTACCACGGTGCTTGCGGGTCATCTGCCTCGTCATCCTCATCTCCATCTACCTCCTCCAGCTGCTCCTGCTCCTCCTCTCTTGTCACCAGGGTAGAAAATCCACTCATTTCACCAGACAATGATTCTGCTCCAATGTTCTCCTCCTCCTCCTCCCTCTCCTCCTCCATTTCAGTCCACCCCGGACTCATGTGGCCGTGAGATGTAGTCGCCACGTCTCCAGTCCCCTGCCCAGACAGATTTTTCAGCATCTGTTCCAGGACATGAAGCAGTGGAATGACGTTATTCATCCCGTAGTTCTGGCGACTGACAAATAACATGGCCTCCTCGAATGGCCTCAACAAACGGCAGGTGTCACGCATGAGCTGCCACTGGCTGACATCAAAGTTACGCAGGGGAGTACTCCTATCCGCCTGGATCATCAAAAAATCGTTAATGGCCTTTCTCTGTTCATACAGTCGGTCCAACATGTGCAGGCTGGAATTCCAACGGGTGGAAACATCGCATATCAGAGTGTGTTGGGGGAGGCCCTTCTGCCGCTGCAACTCGAGGAGGGTGTTCCTGGCTTTGTAGGAATGGATGAAGTGCATGCACAGTTTCCTGGCCATTTTCAGAATCTTCTGAAGATCGGTGGAAGACTTCAGGAACCTTTTCACAACCAAACTGAACATGTGCGCCATGCAGGACGCATGGACCATCCCTCCTCGGTGCAGCGCGGACACCATGTTCCTCCCATTGTCCATCACCATGGTTCCGATTTGCAGTTGGCGCGGAGAAAGCCACACATCGATTTCTTGCTGCATGACGCGGAGCAGTTCCTCCCCATGTGTGACTTCGTTCGCCGAGGCAAGCCAGGTGTAGAACTGCGTGACACCGCTGTGCCCTACACATGTGGTATAATGGAGCAGTACTTGTGGAGGCTGAGATGGTGGTGGTGGTGGTGGAGGCGGACATTGGCGCAGGAGCCGCAGTTTGACAACGTGGAGGAGAAAGCGGCGTCTTCTGTCCAAGTTGTTGGTGTGCCTGGGCCGGAAGCACATTCACCCAGTGGGCCGTAAAGGACATGTACTGGCCCTGACCGTAGTTACAGTTCCAGACGTCCGCGCTGCCGTGCACCTTGGAACAAACCGATAAGCTCAAGGACTGGCCCACCTTCTGTTCTACATATTTATGAAGTGCTGGTAATGCCTTTTTGGAAAATAAATTACGGCTTGGAACTTTCCATCTCGGCTCGGCACAAGCCATAAGTTCTCTGAACGGTGCAGAGTCCACCATTTGGAAAGGGATGGACTGCAGTACCAACAACTTGGACAGGAGCACAGTCATCTTCTGCACCTTAGGATGGTTGGACGCATACTGTTGTCTCTTGGCAATCGCCTAGCTGAACGACTGCTGGTGCCATGAGTAGCGAGGAGCAGGAGCATCTGGACCGGGAGATGATGGCAAAGAGAAACAGCTCCCTTCTGCAGAGGTGGTGGAGCCTTGACTGGCTGCAATGGCATGCGTGTCACTGGTCGCTGCTGCTGTTGTGGCGGCAGGATGGACCACCACATCTGAGCCACGTTTCTCCCAGGCCACCGGATGGTGACGCTGCATGTGTTGACACAGGGCCGTGGTACCAACATTAGTTCCCTGGCCACGCTTCACTTTCTGCCCACAGATTCTACATATACCCATATTCGGCTCCTCTGGTGTCTTAGCAAAGAACTGTCACACCGCCGAGTAGCTGATTTTACCGCCAACGCTCCGCACTGAGTGACTACTACCACCGCTGCCTCGCTGAGCCCCTGTGACGCTACTTTCTTGTACCTGCGAAGCGGGTTTTCTACCCCGTGGCCGCTTGTCTCCTGACCTCACACTGCTGCCACACAACCCACTTGCTGGCTGCGCCGCTGCCTGATGCCCAAGCTGACGCCCTCTTCTCCTGATGATGATGAAGCCCTTGCTTCACCTGGTTCCCAAGTGCGGTCGGCTTAACATCACATCTATTTGTGTTTAAATCGTCACTGCTGTCCTTCATCTCCGGGTTTCTTGGTATGCAGGGCTGACCCCCCAACAGGGACCTCCCGTGCCACTCTCCACATCTATACTTTGCCGCCCCATACTGCAAGAAGCAGGGGATATTGGCCCCATTTCTTCGCTGCCAAGTAGCTGCTGCTGCCCCTCAAATTGTTCATCCTCGCTTTATAGTGGCGTGAGCCCAGACCATAGTAGATCTCTGGCTGAGGGGAACCGGATGGGACAGAGGTGGGTTGAGGCAGGTGAGGGCCGCTGACCCGCTCCCGGGGCCATGTCAACTAAGGGTTGTGTCCGACGTTCCCACCGACTCTTGGCTGTGGTTGTCAATTCGCCCATCTCTAATGATAATCCTAGAAGAATTAAAATTGTTTGAAAGAAATGTGACCCTTTATTTAACAGTGTCAATTACATCCTCATTTAAATTGTCTTCATTCCTAAAAATGCAGATGACAGAAGAGATGATAGTCTAATGGTGCTAAATCTTGGCTATGTGAAGGTTTGGAATAGACATTTACCCAGTCTTGTTTTTGTTCCATTGTCAAGTTTTCAGTTTTAGGGTGAGCTTGTACTTCAAGGTTTTGAATATTTGGGTCATTGAACACATGGTTCATTTCAAAGTCTTTTAGGACCATCTCTGAATTACTTAAACTGATCATTTACTCCAGAGTTAGAGAGATACTCAGCCTCAAACTGATTCTTAAATCAGAGATGGAATGGCACCTTAATTTGTCAAAGAATTTCTAATAACTCACTGCACAACACTATAGTGTACCTCTTGCTCCGACATTTTATTACAACTGCCAGGAGATGAGGGAAAGAGCAGCTAATACTGTGAATGATCAAGGACAAGTTCAGGCATGTAGTGTTTGACCAATGTCTCATGTCTACACACCATGAAAATACCTGTCTATGATTAAATGCCTCTCATATACCTACACATATATTAATGTGGCTTTTAATGTAAATCGAGCTTTAGATTCATAGAACATTGAAGGTGTAAATCCATTTTAAAAAATTGTGTTATATCCACTATAATTATGTTGCATTTAGACAATTAAAATTGTTGTCATTATTACTAGTGTTGATCGAACTGTTCTAGAAAAGTAGTAGAACTTCTAGAATTTTTAGAACTCGAACCGAACATTTTACTGTTTGTTCAAGTAAAGTTCTAGTTCTAGTTCGGCACGTCATTTTCAGTTTCATTTTCAGCACCTTTCTGCACTTTTGGCGGACATCCAATTACCTTTCTGCACTTTTGGCAGCCATCCAATCATTGCAGAGCACAGAGAAGTGTCAAAAACATCATCGCTGAGGTATAGGGCTCTCATTGGCTGCTAAAATCACATGACCATATTATATATATTTCACTGTATTGCCCTGTGAACGCCATTTTCAGCTCACTCTCTGTACTGTATAGACTGCTCTTAGTTAGATAGCATTTTCCTCTCCATAGACATCACATCAATAGTTAGGGAGTTTGGTATTGCTGGCTGCATCTTTCCCATACCCAGAAGCTTTTATTCGCCAACATTTACAGGCTCACATAACGCCTAACTTTCATATACATGGATATATATTATACAGAGTGCTTGGATTTGCTAAATCATACTCAGTGCCCAAAAGTTCAAATTTTGCAGTTTTTGGGGTTCAGTAATTATATAAAACAATGTCTCCAAATCTCCTAGGCGTCAAAGGGACTTTGGGGCTTCCTTTAGGATGCAGGGCCCCATAGCAGCTGCTACTGCTGCACCTCTTATAGCTATGCCCCTTCTTGCAAGCTGTCCTCATCTTTTCAGTTAGCCAATGAAAAGGAATGAAGTATTGTAGCCTCTCAAATTTTTTTCTGTCAATCTTAGAGCCAATTTTTTTTCACTAAGTTGTTCCATGTATCCAGTTTACTGTTATAGATGGTAACTCCAGCTTCTCATCACCTGTATAGGTAAAAAACTAATCAGAACATCTTCTCCCATTGACTTTAATGGGGTTTGAGTTTGAGTTCTAGTTCAAATAAAGCCTTGAACCAAACTCACTAAAGTTCAAGGTTCTAATCGAGCTGGAACTATTCACTGCTTGCTCATTTCTAATTTTTACTTGTGGTTTTTCAACAAATTTTGCATCATATACAGTAATAACATTGCAGATAGGAAAAGCAAAAAACATTACTTTTAAACCATACCATTACATAATGGATAAACATAGTTTATTTTTCAGAGAATCCATTAAAGCAATGCATGTCAGAAACTTGGATCCTTCCATAAATGTGCCAATGTTAATGTACACTGTCAAACTGCATTCTCACTTTTATATCCTCTTTATTCTCACATTGTCATGCTGCTTCTTTATCTCTCCCATCACCTGTATACCCTCTTCACCATCACATTGCTGCCTGAAATGTCATTTAAGAATTTTACAGTATTTCTGTAAAGGTTTTTCTTTATTGCAGGAGATACTGAGTGTTGTGGTATGTTTAAATGTACACTCTGCTGTGCTAGTGTTGCAGTAACTGTGTGAGTTGGGCAACATGGTGAAGGGGAAGTTCTCCCCCAGTTGTATGAGGCCATAACCTATGGAGCATGGGCTAGCGTCTGGATCCACTGCTGTACTTGGTGTGTCAGGTGATTATTCCATGGACAGAATTTAATGCACACATAAAATAAGTGTCACGGTTGTGTAATTGTGCAGTGTGAAGAAGTTGAGGCAAATTAAAGATGTCCCTGATCTATGTCATTCCCCTGGTACAGTGAGGAACAAATAGGGAGACAGCTGAAGATAAAAGACTGGTAAATGAGTAGAAGATTAGTGACATCTATGTAGTCCATAAAAGGTCCGGACTGGGAATCTGCCCGAAAAGGTAGATTTCTGATGGGCCAGGTCAGACTGCTCCGCAACCTAAAATACATTTTTTTTTATACATGCAGCCGGCACTGCTCCTACTTTCTTTTAATATCACTAGATAAACTAGTTTCTGATGCCTATTGATCTGTTTCATCACTCTTTAACCTCTTAGCACTGCTGCAGTTTTTTTGTTGTGTTTTCCTTCCTGTCTTCCAAAAGCCATAACTTTTTTTATTTTTCCATCTATATAGACATAGAATGGCTTGTTTTTTGCAGGCTAAGATGTACTTTTTAATGGTGCAATTTACCATACCAAATAACGTACAAGGAAATTCCAAATAAATTCCATATGTGGTGGAACAGGAAAAAAATGCAATTGTGCCATATTTGTGGGTTTTCGTTTTCACTCTTAAGTATAAATGACATGTTATCTGTATCCTGCAAGTGAGTATGATTCTGTTGATACCACATGAGACAAAATTCTATTATGTTTCAGTGTGTTTGAAAATAAAAATGTTTTCTGTTTTTTCAATTTGCGCTGCAGCTCCTTTTTCCTTGACTAATAATTTTTGGCTTTTCAATCTATAGTCCTGAGGGAGTGTTTGTTTTTCTGCTGTAATATAATTTTTCTTGACACCATTTTGGAATACCTGCTACTTTCCAATCATTTTTTATTCTAATTTTGTGGATAGCAGCAGAACCCAACTGTAATGACAGTTGGTATCTGCCATGTATGGAACAGACACAGTGAATGAGCCCACTCTATACTCCCTTACTGGTGTTAAATGTCAGTAAGATATTAAACCAACATTGCATAGTTTTTTAACGACGCGGTTAAAGATTTTACTCAGTGAGGCACCCCTTGCTTTTTTAGTGGAGATTTCTCACAACATATGCCATCCAAATATGGTGGGAAGTTCATCTGGAGATCTTAGAAGTCCACGGTTCCTGGTTCCTCCAAAATGAGGGAGCTCAGATGTGTCAGGTTGAGTCAGCAACATTTTTTTCCTATTTTCTTCCTTGTATCAGCAAATAAATAATCTATAAGGATCCAGACAATACTACAGCCTCAGCCTATTTAATCAAGTAAAGATGAACATGGTCATCCTTTTTGATGGAAGAGGTCTAGACCATTCTTTCTCAAGGTACTGCTCAACCTGTATATGATATAAATTCTAGGAAACCTAAATATTCTGGACCATAGATTAAACAGAGGCTTAGCATCACCAGATGAATGATTCCTACATCAGAATATCTTCTTTCACATCTCAAAAATGTGAAGAGTATGAAGAATGGATCTCATGGCAACTTAGAACAATGCTAAGATGGCAACCATTTGTTCCTTTTATGGAGAAGACTTTCCTCTAGCAGTGGACGCCATGATGTTCTCATTTAAATTTAATCTTATGTTTGTATTTTCTACACTGTCTGAAAGTGTTATCTAAAATCAGACCTCTCTCACTCCAAACTCCAATGGATAGAACTGTTAGGAAGATTGATGGAATTTCGTTAACATCTTTCTGGAAGTCTAATGGATGCTCTTTCCCAAGTATTATCTGGTGTCTCAGGACCGCTCCATGTGCACCAACAGAAAGGATGATGATATTCTATTAATGTCTCAAGGTTTTTCTAAAGCCCTGTTAAATGTATAAATACATGTATTATGTATTAAATTATGTATTATGTATTATGAACAAATAAGCCCGCTCACCGCTCCAGGAGAAAGGACTTCACGGATCCACTTGATTAAAGTGCACCATCCACATTGTAATAAAGATTGATCCAGCGATCCAAAACAATAATGATAAAATGTCCAATTTATTGAAAATCCGTTAAAAGTTGTATACTCCCCTTAATCATAGAAATGATTAAGAGGAGTGTATCTTTCACTGAAACGCAATAGCGTGTCCTTCACCTGTGCCTCTGGGTTATACAACTTTTAACGGATTTTCAATAAATTGGACGTTTTAATCATAGCAATGATTAAAGGGAGTGTATCTTTCACCAAAACACATTAGCATGTCCTACACCTGTGTCTCTGGCTTATACAACTTTTAACGGATTTTCAATAAATTGGACGTTTTATCACTATTCTTTTGGATCGCTGGATTAATCTTTATTGCAATATATATATATATATTTTTTATATATATATATATATACATATATATACATATATGTCATAATACCACACTACTAGAAAAAAAGGGGTCTATAGGAACCATGAATAGTGGGGGGTCTAGGCAAGTGGTTGGTCGTCACCACTAATGCATCTATCCCTATGGTACCCCTACCTAGACTGTAGAGGAACCGTCCCGAAAAGGACGCCCCCACTCAAATGATGGGTGAACCCGATTCTCAGCACTGAGAATGGTATAATATAATCCAGAGAGACAGTATATATAGAAAAAGAAATAGACTATATGGCCCACAAAAGATAAACAGACAACCTCAGTATACAAAAAAGCTGTATATACAGATAATAAATATTACTATACAATCAAATGAAAAGTAAACAACAGTCCGAAGCATTGCACTAGTTAGATCATCAGGGGTAATGCATATAAATAAAGTAATGCATTAAAAGTCAGATGACATGAAAATCAGAGGCTATGGTTGACTGCTATAATAAGGAAAGCCTGTAAAGAAGACACTGACAAGTGTTTAAATACCTACCAAACAAACAGAATCCTCTGTCTATTGGTAGCCCGCGCATTCACTACGAGGGGTGCAGAAAGCCAGAAACACGCTGTCTGCCGTATAACGCAAACAGACAAACCCATCCATGCACATAACGCACCTTTGCATTCTAAATCTCACTATGGATAACCACTCAGGCCTATAAAATGCACTGTCCATGACCAAATCATTGTTCACAGCTTGGGAGTTCTTTCATCTATTGAAGCTGAGATCCATTTTCCTTTCCGAGCTCCCTGGGATTGATAAGTATTTACTAAAGAGTTAGGTATTTTCAGAGATTTTCTCCTTTTTATTTTATAACTGTTGTATGTGTGTCATTTTATTGTATTTTTGTATTTATGTAAGCACTGTTCCTATTTCATATGAAATATAAAAATTTAATAAGCTTAGTCCTCGTTAATCTAAGAATCTATAACCTTGCAATTGCTGGTAATTGGTATTTACATATATTGGAGTCCTTCCCATCGATTTCCTTTTTCTTTGGATTATTGAACGATGGGGGGGGCAGCGTATATGTTGGGGGTGCGGTTGAACTGTCTTGGGGTGTGATTTGTGCTTGATTTGTCACCTGAGTGAGAGCTGAGTGCAAATAGAACTGAGTTTAAATAAATCAACTTCGTTACAGTGGCCTCCATGTCACGTGCTGGTAAGTGTGTATATGACAAACACCATTATTTTCCAGCACAGCCTTAACTTTCTTGGACATGAAGGCAAATAGGTTGAAAATAGGTTGAATTAATTGTTTCTAAACAACAGTAGAATCTAGTGTGAAAACTTGCAGAGGATTCATAATCCACTATATTTTTATAAATAAAGAAATGACAGTGTGAAGTAAAATTGTAATACTTATGTATCAACTGTGAAAATTAAGTACTTATAAAAAGAGTTTTAATAAAGATTCACTTACAAACCAGTAGGAAACAGGAAGATAAAGACTGTAGAAGGGTGTAAAAATTTGTATTAACAGAGGGGTTGCCTTTCAAGCGTAAGAAAAAATGTCTGTTTATTAACTTTCTTTTTGTTACCATTTTAGTTTGCATCTGAAAATAAAGTGAATTAATTTTATCTTGATATGTGGCATTCCCACCCACGCAGAGATAGTAGTCTCATCGTAACAACAGGCCCGAGGTGTGTATTCAATGGACCACCGTAAGCAGTGGTATAAGCCACGCCAGGGAGCAGAATCTAAGTAGGTCCAGTAATTACCAGAGTCCGCAGCAAGGCAGATTGGGTTTGCTGCGGAGGAACACTACCAGGTCGCTACCACTAATGCTACTTGCTTGCGGTGTAGCATGGCACAAAATTGTGAAGCAAATGTGTAGTCGATGACAGGCCGGAAGGTCAAGACAGGCAGCAAAGGTTCGTGGTAAAGGGACGGATGCAAATGGAACTGGTATACAGGAACAACAGGAGCAACTTTTAAAACGCTTTCTCACATAGAATAGGGCACTATGGATTCTCAGAGGAAGTCAGAGGCAGGCTGGGTAATATAGGACTGTATTCACTTGTTTGTATATTTATGTATAAAATAAGCCCCATTCATATAATTTTTTCAACCTCCATTAGTGTCATTGGCTAAGAGTTCTGGGCTGAATTTTCTGATGGCTACAGGCTCATGGGTAAAGAAGGGTTTCTCCTGAAGGAGGAGCGGTGCTTGAAAAAGATGATAAGGAGGTTTAAAAAGTGTTAAAACTAGGGATGAGACAGGGGGCCAACTATACAAAGTGGGGAAAAAGTATTCGTACTTTTACCCCCTTCCAGCATTTAATATTCATGTACTTGCATGTCATAATGTCCAAAAGCAGCATGGAACCTATATGGCATGCACTTCAGTTGGGGGCTGTTAGTATTCTTCACATAACATCAATCCCAACTGTTTAATTAGATTCCATAGTCAGCATGTAGGCAGTTATATATAGGAGGAAAACATCCCACTCCATCACCCAATCACCACTCTGTATTGTGAATGTTGTATGCAAAGCGGTTGTTGTGACAGCAGGACTTATTGAAACCTGCAAACCTGCCATCTTATTGTTAATAGAAGAGCAGTAATTGTTTTCTATTTGATAATACATTAGTATTTCTTTATAGTGTACAAGTGATCACAACCTTTAGTGGTAATAAAAATAACTAATGTGTAAATTTAGTTTTTTTTGGTTTGTTTGCTTCCCCAAATAAGTAGACATGAAAGTGATCAAAAACACTTCAGCCATAGGCCAAAAAAAGTAAATATAAATATTAAAAAATGGATGGGCCTTGCTTTGTTAAGTCCTGTATGAAGACCACACCATAGGAAAATATGCGTGATGGAAAAGGGCATGTGTAGAATCAATGGGTAAGAATGAGTAGAGGGAAAGATAATAGTAAAATACTGATAAAGTGTTGCCACCAAGTATAACAGAATCCACAGAAAATCTAATACTAGGACAAATAGATGAAACAGCAGATCACAATGAAATTGTTATGATGCAGGACTTTAAAGAGTTTTTTCAATAATATAACATTGACCTGGGAACATCCAAATCGCACATTTAATCAAGTTTGTAAAGATAATTAATAAAAAAATGTGTACCATATTAGATCAACTCTCTCCTTTCTGTTTCTTTACTGCTCATTGTCAGGGGTTCCGACCAGCACTGATCTTCTGTCTTCTGGGTGCCCTTGCTCAGTTGAATCTTCACAGCACTTTATAAATGTGTCCTCTGGTGCTCCAAAATGTGTCCCATTGTTCGCCAAAAATTGTCCCGCTATGTGCCGGACAGTGTCTCAATTTACATCAAATATTGAAGAGGCAAAACAAAGTTGTGGTAGAACCCCTTCAACTCCCTAAATAAAAGCCGGTGGTTCTAATACAGTAAACAGGTTCTTGCCAGTAACTGGTACAGTTCCCAACTACATATATATGGCAGACTGACAAATGTTCAGGTTGGAGGCCACCTAGGAAATAAGGACCATAATTTCCACTTATCTTTCAATCAAATGTTTTTTTTTGATTAGCCACAAAAACTGACTTGGGACAATACCTTTAAAAAAAGGAGTAAACACACTGAATGGGATTTTGTGTTTTTTTTTTTTTTTTTTTGTGAGAGGTGCATATCTAATAGGAATACAACAGAAACAGCAGAAAACTACAGTGGATAAATAAAAATGTAAGGGTCGCATTGAATAAAAAAGCACTTCAACTAATAAAACAGGAATGCAGTGAAGAAGCACTAAAAGCCATGAGAAAAAAAGAATTATGTGAAAAACAGATAAAGGTTGCAAAACTTGAGACAGATAGACTCCATTACAAAGAGACTAAAGCAAACCCGAAAACTTTTTGCAGGTATATAAATAATAAAAAGGATAAAAATGAAAGTGTTGAATGAGACTCAGAGACTTGTTGGTGAAAGAATAAAATTCCTAAAATGTTTTTCAATTACATAAAGAGTAAAATAGTTAAAACTATGTGGCCCTTTAATAAACTTCCTTTCCGCTCCTCACCTTTTACAATTTCTCCCTCCCTCTGGCTTTGTCCTCCATCACCTGACGAAGCCAGATGTTGGAGGAAACGTACATTGGGGCTATCTGTGCTATTCACCGGGTCTGTATGCTTTCTTGATGTTGATTTTATTGCAATTTTCATATGTTTATTATGGATTATTTTTATATAATACTTTAATTATGAACAGCATGCATTATTGTGGTGGTAGTAGTGTTCCATAGCACTTCCATTTTTAGCTTTGCATTTGTTTCAATTGTTAATTGGGCCTTTACTTGTTGTAATATAGAATTTTTCAATAAAATTGGCTATTTTAGTTTGGTTTTAGTAGAGTTCTGTGTTTTGGCGGGTTTTGCTCATTGGTGATAGCATCCTATTGTTTATGACTATGTGTTGATATTCATTGGCATTGTTGTTCCCATAGTCAGTGAGGTAACTTCTGTTCAGCGGTTCCTGTGGTCCATGTGGCCACTGTAAAGCATATCTTTTAAAAAGGTAGTGCAACCTAAAAAATAAAAAATAGGCTTCAACTGCTTGAAAAACTAAAAAAATAGATAATCCTTTCCAGCACTGAATCCTCAAGTAGCATGCCTCAGACTCTGTTTACTAAATGTTCTGTTGTTGGCTTGTGATCTTCTCATTTTATTATTCAACAACCCCTTAAAGCTATTGAAACAGTTCAAGGAAGATTCGCCTCCAAAATAAGTTCAGGGGGTTTGCAAAAGAAAATATACCCATGAAATTTTTCATGGTTTCGTTTTTTTTTCCACAAACTAAAAATGTTTTTAAATTTGATTTTAAGTAAAAGCAAATTAGCCGTTTTTGTGAAGTGTAAAGTAAATGATAAGTGCTTTTCCACATTTTTAAAACTTAAAAAACTGAAAAGTGTGACTACATATGTATTCATCCCTCTTGAATCAATATTTTATAGGACCACTTTTAGCTGCAATGACAGCTGCAGTCTGTTGGGAGTTGTCTCTACCAGCTTTGTACATCTAAAGGCTTGAATTTTGCCCATTCCTCTTTGAAAAATAGCTGTAGCTCAGATTGGTTGGTGAATGTTTTGAACTCAATTTTAAAGTCGGTAAATTTTCTCAATGGGACTTAAGTATCGACTTTGACTGGACCAAGTTAACACATGAATCTGTTTTGATTTAAAGCATTTTGTTGTAGCTATGTACAGGGGTCTGAATACATATGCACACCACACTTTCAGTTTTTTTAATAATATGCAAAAATTTTAAAAGCATGTATCATTTTCTTTACATTTTATAAATACTTGTTGCTTTGTGTTGCTCTATCACATAAAAAATCATTAAAATATATTTAAGTTTGTGGCTTTAACATTTAAAAATGATGAAAAGCTTAAGGAGTGTACATACTTTTGCAACCAACTGTATAAAAAATAAAATAAAAATATACAATTAAAGAATAAAAACAGGAGAAAAAAATCATTTTCTGGTAATAGTTATTTCATGATTCCTTTGAATGATGCAATTCTTACTCTTTATAATTGTATATTTTATACTTTTGTGTGCTGTTGGGCAGATGTGTCGGTGAGCAGCTGCAGCATGTCCTTAGACATGAGAGTGCTACAAAGCTATACCAGAGAAACACTGATCTACTGAATATACATGTTTGTGATAGAATTTGATGCTTTCTCAAATTTCTGATGAAGGGGCTTGTATTTCATGCCAAAACACATCACTGAGAGATTTCTAATAAAATCTAGATGTTCCATGGATTCAGTGTATGTTTGGGTTTTAGTGCCTACTGGGTGCTGTTGTATTTTCGGATTGAAGAATTAGCATTTTGCAGTTCAACCACAACAGGTTACACCAGCAAATGTTTTTAGTTACATAATGAAGAGTCCACTGGACTCAATGATGCATAATTGTGACTGTATTAGAAAAAAAAAGTCCATATAACAATGATGTACTTTAGCAAAATATATGTATGAAATTGAGTTACAATCAGATGAATTGAATTGGTGATGCTATGCAAAGTTTTGGTTAACTGGTAACCATAACGAGAGAAGCCTGGGCCCCATAGCAAACTTTTGGATGGCCACCCACCCCCTCTTCCCTGACCATAAACATTTACCGAGACCTCTTAAGTCATGCAGTTACTAGATAATACATGGAGTGAATGCCTCACCATAGACATCACCATCATACTGCTACAAAGCATATCCTACTATACCAAGACCAACATTACCAATAGCGCTACTGCATAAGGATCCGATTATACCGCCAGAACACGACCAAAAAATTACCATCCGATAGTGACTGAATAATACCCTTATTCTACTACTGAATAAAGATCAATATTACTGACATGTAGTGGTATATACCAGTGTAGGCAGTAGTTAGGCCACAGATAGGTAGGCAGCCGCCAGGTAGCTAAGTAGACTGTTGCGAGGCCCCAGGTACTTAGGTAGGCAGTAGGTGGACCACAGGAAGACTCCTAGGTGGGCCCCAGGTAGCTAGGTAGATAGGCTATAGGTGGGGCCCACATAGGTAGATAGGCTATAGGTGGGGCCCACATAGGTAGGTAGGTAGGTAAATAAGGGGCCCAAATAGGCAGGCAGGCTTCAGGGAGGCTATATGAGCTGCATAGGTAAGCAGACAGGGTTTAGGTAGGGAATAGGGGCCCCATATAGCTAGGCAGGCAGGGTTTTAGGTAGCTATAGGGGTCCATGTAGGTAGCCAGGCAGGGTTTTAAGTAGCTATTGAGGCTATATAGGTAGGCAGGCAGGCAGGGTTTACGTAGCTATAGGAGCCCATATAGGTAGGGAGGGATTAGGTAGCTATAGGTGCCCATATAGGTAGGCAGGGCTGTTAAAATAACAAATAGCTTACTTACCGCTCTCCACATTTCCCCGATGTGAGGTGCTCCAGTCTCTTTGCTCGGCGAGGGCGGCACCAGTTCTTCAGCTCTGTGTGCTCAGATGGTGGTGTGTGTGATTTGTTTGAATTGCATATCATGTGACCCAGCAGGATGGCATCACCATGCCTTTTCTCTCTATAGTCAAAGAAAGGTCTGTTTATGTATAGAATTGTAAGTAGCTGCACTGTAGCTCAGAGGTAACATTTTTGCTCTACAGCACAAGGGTCCTTGGTTCAAATCCCTACAGGAACTTAACATGTGGATTTTTTTTCCTCTTAATCAATGCACATACATGCTTGAGGGTTCTTTTTTTTATTTGCACTGTTAGACTTATTACTAACTAGTTCAAAGGGCAGGAGTAGAATGACAGCACCCGGGGTTTGAACACTCAGGAGCTACCTGAGAAGAGAGGTGATGTCTGAGCATGTGCGACCAGGACTTAGGAGCTCACAGCCCTGATCGTATCCCCTGGAGACGAGCTTGTAAACAATGGATCACTGCAGGAGCAGCGAAGACAAAAACGGTCCAGAATTTTTAATAATGATGAATGGTGAAAATATTTATTATTTCATTTTCAAACTTCCCACGTCAATTTTACTTCATGGCAAAACCCCTTTAAGGCCTAAGGCCTATCAGGGAGATTAGCAGAGTGGAGTGCCGGTGGAGCCCCACTTTGCTCACATCTGGAAGTCCTGCCTTTGAACGTTCCAGATAGAGAGCCCGGGCGTTCAGAGGCAGGATGCGCCAGGCCCCACAATTCTGCCCTGCCAGCAGTGAACTGTTATGTTCATTGCCGATGGGCGCAGCAGCGGAAATACCCGGGGAAGCAGTGGTTGCAGCTGCCCCAGGACAACACTGAAGATATGATACTGATACAATATAAAATAGTCAGTGTACAGCTTGTACAACCCTCTGTGGTGTCATGTGATTTGTTAGCATTACCAGGTCACAGGTGTGAATGGGAAGCAGGTGTGTTAAATTTGGCGTTATCATTCTCACAGCCTCAAATATTGGTCACTGGAAGTTCAACATGGCATCTCATGGCAAAGAGCTCTCGGATTATCTGTAAAAAAAGAATAGTTGCTCTACATAACGATGGCCTGGGCTATAAGAAGATTGCCAGCACCCTGAAACTGAGCTGGAGCATGGTGACCAAGACCATACAGAGGTTTAATAAGACAGGTTCCACTCAGGACTGGCACTGCTACTGGCCTGAGCATTGACTGACTGTATCCCTCCTCCTTTTCATCTGCAGCAATGCTAGCAGCACTCATACTTCTATTTTGAAAAGTCATGTGGTCTTGGCCACAATGCTGCAGCTGAGTTTCAGGGTGTTGGCAAACTTCTTATAGCCTAGGGGGATCTTTTTTAGATTTCAATTTTTTTTTTAAAGATTCTCAGTTCTTTGCAATGAGCTGCCATGTTGAACTTCCTGTGCAATTTTTGAGTTAGTAGGGGAGGGATAACACCAAAATTTTTCCCTGCTCCCCCCGAGATTTGTAACTAGTGTTAGGATTATTATCGACAAGTTGAAATCGGGAAAGGGTTTTTTTGGGGATCGAAATTTTTAGATCATGCGATAAAAGGGAAAATCTGTGCATCATCTATTTAAAATGCGCCCTTTTTCGGGGCTTCCTGTAATTTTTGGCGGCCGCAAAACAGATTACAATAAGAGGGTGAATGTGTGTTTTACGATACTGGGATGTAGGTTGGATTGGCCTGGGAAAAAAACACTTTACCCGTTTTACATAGAAAAAAGCTTTCCCGTTTTACCTCGTGTTTTATCTCAAGGGGGAAACCTTCCTTAAAAAACTAGGTTACTATTTTAAGAGAAATTTTAAAAAGGGGGAAATTTTTTTATTGGGGAGATTTTTTTGTTAGGGTAGAGAAATTTTTAAAAAGATCTACCGCTGTAAAGTCACGGGTGGGCGGGTGGAGCGGGGGGGGGGGGGGGGGGGGGAAGCGGGCGAACACGGACAATCCTAAAGAACACGGTAAAGTTCACCAAGACTTAGTGTAACATTGCACTGCAAAATCTTTATTATTAACAGTTTTGTATTGAAATATTTTCCCGGATATTGGCAGCCCGAACTTTATTAGGATAACCCTAATTTCTGTAACTGCAGGTCCTGTGTTAGGTGAAAACTCCACTTTTTTTTACAGTATGCATTTTCAGATAGGGTTCATTTCAATTTTTCCCCTTCCACCTTTTCCCAAATTTCCCACCTTGCACTTAAATCGAAAACAGCAAAATTTTTAGTCACCCCCGGGGAATTGGAAAAGGGGCAAAAAAATTACGAAACATTTTAATCGGTTTTTGGACTTTTTCGCACTCAGCTTTGTTCATTGCCAGCTTCACGTAAAACTAAAACAACAATTTTTTTAGTCACCCATGAAATTAAAGGTCAAACAATACGTGTATTATACAAAAAACATAACAGATAGTGTTTTTTTGACTTTTGGCGCATAAGCTTTGTTCATTGACGCCTTCACGAATCTTAAAAAAGCAATTTTTATAGTCACCCCCAAAGGTAAATTGAAAGGTGCAAAAAATCCCGTGTATTATATGAAAAAATAACGAACTGTTTTTTGACTTTGGGAAACACAGCTTTGTTCATTGCGCAGCTTGCAGTAAATCTAAAACAGAAATTTTTATAGTCCCACGGGGAAATTTAAAAGGGTGCAAAAAAATACTTTTTATTACCCGAAAACATTTCGAAGGGTTTTTTTTACTTTGGCGCACCACAGCTTTTTTGAGCCATGTTTCACGTAAATCTAAACAAATTTTATAGTCACCAAGGGTAAAATTGAAAGTGCAAAAAATACCGGCATTATACAAAAAAAACGATGTGTTTTTTGCACTTTTTGCCCAGTCCAGATTTTTTGAAAAGGGGGAACCCCTTTTTGCAGTAAAAATTTGAATCCAGCAATTTTGTTTTGATTAGGGGGATTTGAAAATACTGTTTTTTTGCGTCTTTTAATAGAGTCTTTTCCAAAATTTTCCCCATCCTTCTCAAATTTTTTATTTCTGAACATGGAGCGAAATTAGGTGGTAAGGAGCAAAAGAGGGGGTAGCACATGGGGAAGAGGTAAAAGGAAAGGACTCCCTTCCAGTGGGCAACAACACGATGCAGCTGATCGCATTTGCGGGGACCCCGGGCCCTTCACGCTGGGTCGGGGCCCTGTGAATTCAGAACGAACGCGTCCCAATCGTCCTTAGTTTTTAATGAAACCTGCATCCACCCGGTTTTACCTCCTCGCCCTCCCAGTCACGGCCCACAAATGTCGTCACGCATCTCAGATCCGCCAACATTGAAACGCCCAAATTTCAATCGTGTTTCCCACCATGTGGATAAACCATTTTCTGAAGACCTCTTTTGAAAAAAGGGGTTTGGGGTCAGAAGGCATTTAAAAGACAAAAATGATTTTTGTTGCTCTGACGCCCATTACTGATGCCTCAGAGGAGGAGCGGGAAACCGGTAATCGGCAAAAATCCCGGGGGTCGGCAACGCCTTGCGGCCCTCTTGCTTGTAGTCCCCAGCTTTGGATGCAGAAAGTCGGGCGACCAATCCCCCGTGTTGATGATGATGTGATTAGACACATTGCGGATCCCTCGTGGTCTTTTCCACAGAATTTCTTGGAGCGCTTCATCCGTGGACGGGGGGGAAGACGATGGGGGGAGTGTCATACGGGGGGCCCGCCCCAAAAAAAGGGGGAGGGCGGGCAGAAGTCCCCTAATGATTCCCCCCCAGCCACGGTCAGCGCAAACCCCCCTCCCCGCTTATGCCGTCAAAAAGGTCCAGGACCTCTCAAGCTGGGGCCCTCTTTGAGCAAGTCTGATTCACCCAGCGTTAAAATCCGCCTTTCCTAAAAAAAAAAAAACCCCCCCTAAAGAGGCAAAACCTTAAGTGGTTAACCACCACCAAAATGTCTAGCCCCATGCAGCAAATGCAAATTGAAATGGAGGGAAAACTTGGCCAAAAAAAACCAGACCGAAGCCGGGGCCCCAACCACTTCACACCCTCTGTCTCCAAACCCCCCCTCCTCCGCCCCCCCAAACTTCCTCAGCTGCCCTGTTTTTCAGGGCATTCAGGGATCAGCCCCGCTTCGCCTCCACCCTCGCCCAAGTTACCCCCCACCCGAACCCATCCACCCCCTTTCCTTCTGCCCGTTTTTACGACCCGCCGCCGTAAGGGGGGGCCCGTCTAGGGGCCACCTTCTGTCTTCCGGTTTAGGAGAGAAAAACACTTTAACCCAAACCATCCCCAAAACAAAAACCTGAATGTTTTGGGATTGCCAGGGTTTGGCCTTGGAAAGTTGCCTTTCCGTCTGGTGGACAAGGGGTTTCCCCCCGTCATGGCCCTTGCCTCCCCCCAAAACCAAAATCCCGAGCAGGCATTTCTTTGCCAGAAAAAGTCGCCCCTTTCCCCTGGCCAGCCACGTGTCATCTAAAATTCAAGCGCGTTGTCTGCATCTGTGGCCGGAAAAGTCCATCTGCCACCGACACATGGACTAGTAAGCACGGCCAAGGCCGCTATATCTCTGCGACAGCTCACTGGGTGAGCTGGGTGGATGTCTCTGGGGGTGACGGTGGCTCTCAGGCTCTGCGCATGCTCTTCAAAACCGCAGGGATGATGCAGGGCTCTTTCCCCCCAAGGTCCTCTGGGGCATCACGTGCCCAGAGAAACCAAGCCGTTTTGAAAAATTTCTGTCTTGGAGACCGTCCCCATACAGGTCAGGAGCTGAGGACGGCTCTCCACAACGAGACCGAGCGCTGGCTGGGTGACAAGAACCTTGTGCCAGGCAAAGTGGTATGCAATAACGGGCGAAATCTGCTGGCCGCCCTTAAGATCGGTAGGCTGGAGCACATCCCTTGCCTGGCACATGTCATGAACCTGGTTGTCCAGAAATTTCTAAAGAGCTACCCGGGTCTGGACTGCCTGCTGAAGAAGGCTCGAGGTCTGAGTTCGCACTTCCGCCGTTCGCACCCTGCTTCGTCCCGCCTGGCTGCGTTGCAGCGTCAGCTGGGCCCTCCCCGTCAACCGTCTCATTTGACGTGGCAAAACGCTGGAATTCCACATCCACATACTCCAGGGATTGTGGCAGCAGCGAATTGCCTTTACGCTTTACTATGTGACACTTGGCCTGACAAGCAGCGTGCGGACCTCGGGGTGTGGAGGAAAGGTTGAAAGAGCTCTTGCACCATCCTTGCCAGTTTTGAAGAAGCCACCAAAAGGGTCAGTGTGGACAATGCCCTTGTCAGCTTGAGCATTGTGGTGATCTTAGTTCTGGAATGATCATTGGACACTCTGAAACAACAGTCCCGCCAGCGACTGAGGAGGAGAGGGGAAACACAGATGGGACACGGAGCCTTTCTCTCCATCACATCCACAAGGCCCGACAGTTTCACGTTTCATCGGTCTTCATTAGGCAGTGGTTCGGGGTCCAGAGCAAAGTGCAAAGGTGGCGCATCACCTCTCGGGTCCCATCATCTCAGGCAAGTCAGGGCTGTATTGAAGCTTTTGCCGGAGGCAGCGGAGGATGGAGGAGGGGGAGTTATTCCTGGACACTGATGTTACCGACGTCCCTGCCTTGGAAGAGGTTGGCGCGAATTTGAGGCGGAGGGGAAGATGAGGAAGATCAGTTTTGCTAGTGCCACTCAAACCCAGAGGCTTGGGAAATCAAGGCCTCCATCTCTCACATGATGCTTGGATGCTGCATTTCCTCCAACATGATCCTCACATTAAGGCCATCAAAATGAAAAAACAGTTACTGGGTGGCCACCCTCCTGGATCCCCGGTACAAAACAAAAACTCAGCACTTTCCTTCCACCCACCCAAATAGAGATTTAAAAAGCAGGAAAGGGAGACCTTGCTGATTGATCAACTGGAGACATCTGTTGCGTCTGCTGTCACGTTTTTCAAATGTCACGGTGAACAATGCCAGCGACGTGACAGCAGTAGAGTGCCAAGTAGCCGTAAATGGGGAGCAGCAGCAGGCAAGTGGCAGAAGTCTAATGGGTGACCTCTGGCCATCTTTATTTACCACCTCACCAACGCATGCAATGCAGGGCACACATACAACACCCAGAGACCAGCTTAAGATCATGGTGCACGACTATCTGCGTCTCAACACCGATGTTTTTGTATGTGTTCCGGACCCAATAGACTTTTGGGTATTCAAAATGGATGAATGGCCCGAGCTGGCTCGCCACGCCATAGAGGTGTTGTCCTGCCCAGCAGCCAGCGTCATACACCTACATCCCATAAAAGGCGTTCAAATGAATAAACCTATAGGTTTTATGGGATTTTATGGGATTTTATGGGATGTAGGTGTATTGATATAACACCATATCCTTGAAGTATACATAACAGGATGCATAGTGTATTGATCTGAACGCCTTTTAGGATATAGGTGTGGTTGATACAACACCAAAATCTTTGAAGTGTTATATTGACAATACTTTCTAGTGATTCCCTTACACCCTATATATTTTACCCCCCTCAACAGTGGATAGGGTAGGGTAAGTCTGAGGGACATCCAAGGCACTGAGTGGGGTCGCCCTTTTTGGGGCGGGTTCTCCGCATTGGAACAGTACCAACATTCATTAGTATAGGAGATAGATTTTCACGCTAGTTCTGCTGATAGTGTCCCTATCTGTAGCATAGGGTGGATAGTATTTTAATTATTGTTTAATAAAAGTTAGATTTTAAAGGAATATTTTTTCTCTACTTCACATTCCTCTCCAAACAGAAATGGTCCTCTTGAAAAACTTATTTTTAAAATGATCATTTCTTAACTGCAATTTTTTATTCTCGTTCCCAAACAGTTCATTTGCTGGTTTTGCTGTGAGGAGACTGTAAAAGACACCAAGGTTTTATGACAAAACCATATTCCATTTACTCACTTCATCTTTAGAATTTTTCGCATTGTCAATGGTTTTGGGGTCATGTTGCCTCACAATTTTTAACAGTGGCTGAGAAGTCATATTTATAATTTTTTGGGTTCATTTTGCGGGAAATACAGCAATAATTTGGCCATTGGAACAAAAAAAGTGGCTTTTAAGGGGCATTTCTCCCTCAAAACTTTTAAACAGTGGCTGAAAAAGTCATTTTTTAAATTTTTTGGGTCTTGTTGCTGTGAATAAAGCTATAATCATGGTCCTTGGAACAGAAATGTGGTTCTAAGGGCTTTTTCTCCCTCACAATTTTTTAACAGGGGCTGAGAAGTCTTTTTTTATAATTTTTTCCCGGTCATGCTGCTTTAAAAGCAAAAATATAAGGTCCTATTCTAAAAAAAATGTTGTTTTAATAGACATTTGTTCTTCACAATTGTCAAAAGTGGCTAGGGTCAGTTTTGAAATTTTTTTGGGGGTTTTTTGCTGTGAATGCAGCTATATACAGGGGAAATAAAAAATGTTTTTTTAAAAAAGAATTTTTTCTTCCAAATTTTAAGAGTGGGCCAAGGGTGTGGTGCTGTCAGAAACAGGAATAGGGTAGGACCGTTAATGGCACATATTGCAAAATACTTGTTTTTTGCAAGATCTTTTTAAATAGCATTTTCCCCCGTATTGAGAAACCCATTTAATATAAATTTAAAAAAAAGGAAACAAAGACAGGTGTGGGTTCCCCTCCTATTTTTTAAAAAGTGTTTTTAGAATTAAACTACTAAAAAAACTTTTATGACAAAATAGCTTTAAAAAAAAATTCCTGAATTGTACAGGGGGTCAGGAAAACTTTTCCGATGTAGGTTATTTGAGGACTGGATATGGGCCGGACAGGAAAAAAAGTTCAGAGACCATTTCCCCCACACGTTTAGTAAAATGAGAAAAAAAAATTTCCGGGAAAAAAGGGCCCCGGGGTTTGTAAACCGGAGCTTTAAAACCCACCCAGTTTTTTCCAAAGTGGGGCTAAAAATGGTCCGCCCCTCTTACGGAAGGGGAAAGCGCTCCCCGGGGTCTTAAACTGTGTATGGGGAAAGGCTGGAGTTCTCCAAACCTTCCGCCCACTTGTTTTTCAGCACGACGTTTTTCCGTAGCTGCGTCATGGGGGTTTTTTTAAACCTGCGTGTTAATAAAAGAGGGGACGCCAGCCTGGGCTCTCCCCAAACCCACTGTAACCCCGGCCCCTGGGCCCAGGGCTGTGGCACAGGAAAAGTTAGTAATGTCCGTTAAACCCAAAAAATGGGGGTTTAAAAGATTTCCTTTTTCTGGCATTTTTTAAATTGGGGGGTCAGATAGGGTTTAATGGTCTTTCTCCCGGTCCGGGGAATGGTATAGTAAATTTCCTTTTCAACAAAAAATGGGGGTTTGGGAAAAAACCCCTTTTTCCCGGGGCACTTTTTAACCGGGGGGGTCAGACAGGTTTAATGGTAATAGGGCGGTCCAGGATGGGGTATAGTCAATGTCCAGTTAAAATTAAAAGGGTGGTTAAAGACTCCTTTTTCCGGCACTTTTTTTTTCTGTGGGTCGGGACGGGTTTTAAGGGGGTCAGCTGAGGCCCGGGAAAACGGGGTTTGTAAATTGTCCGGGTTAAAACAAAAATTGGGGGTTTGGTTTTTGAAAATTTTTTTTTTTTTTCCTTTTTTTTTTTCCCCCCGGCATTTTTTAACATTAGGACAAAGGGACTCGTAAACCCCCCCCCTAGAACTACGAAGGATTTCATTTGGGACTCCTTGTTTGTTTTCGTTTATTTTTGAGTTTCATTTTGGTTATTTATTAATTAATTTTTTTTTTTGTAATGTATTATTATTGTGAGACCCCAAAACCGTAATGTTTCTGGATTTTTTTTTTTTGTTTTTTATTTTTTTACTGAAAAAAACAATTTTTTAAAAATTAGACTTTTTTTAAAAACTTTTTTTTTATTAAAAGTCCCATACATTTTAAACAACAACTGAAGAACAAAAAGCAGAGAAAATGTAGGTGGAGGAGCAAAAAAAATGAAAATTTGGCGCGAATTCACCTTTTTAAAACATTTTGTGTTTTGCATTTTAGGCTTTTTTGCCTTTGATTTATGGAAATTTACTTTGCCCACAAAAGGGATTCCCAACATGTTTAAAAAATTTGCCGAAAGATCTATTTTTCTTGCATTTTTCTTTGATCTGGAAAAATTTTTTTTTAAACCCCATCACTTCTGAGCATGTAAAAACTTGGGACGGGGAAAAACCCTTTTTCCAAATTTTGTAAATTTAAGGGGACCCCAAAAAACTTTTTCCAAGCTTTTGGAAAAAATTGCCTTTTTGGTGACTTTTTTTGGTGGGTAATTTCCTTGAATTTTTATCCATGATTTAAAACCCCAAAGTCAAAGGATTTTCAAATGCATAAACCGGGCCCATCTCCTTGTCCCGTTTTCCTTTGTGGTATATTCCGTCCCATCTGCAAATTTTCTACCCCAAAATTTTTGTTTCATTGAAAAACTTTACTGTTTTGGGGGTTTTTTTTTAGGGGAAATTTCGGGACGCAAAAAACCCAAACATCTGGATGGACGGAACTAAAAAGGGAAAACTTTTTTTTGGGCCCTTTCCCTTGATATACGGTAAGTGTAAAATTGTCTTCTTTCTAAAAACTTTAGTGTTTTTTAAAATTCCTTTTTCCCAGGGATTTTTTTTTTTTTTTGGCCCAATTCTCCCCTTATTTCTTCAGTGTTCCCCAACGATGGTTTTTCCCTTTGCTTTTTAGCTTTTTTAGCAAATTTTTTCTAAAAGTAAAAAAAATTATGGGTTTTGTAACATTCCCGACCTTTTTTCAAAAACGGGCCCAAATAATTCATTACCCCCAGGGTTTCAGCAAAACGGCCCCTCAGAAAACCGGGGGGCGCTTGTTTTCCATCTTTCCCTAGAAAAAGGGGAAGCCATTTGCCAGAAAATTTCCCTATCCTTATCAACAGTACCCAATATTTGTGGCCTATTTATTCGGGTTTTGGGAAAGGGCATGTATGCTTTTGAATGGAAAACCTAGTTTTCCCTTTGGGGAAAAGTTGCTCATCCCCGTTATGTTTGGGCCAGGTTTTTTAACCCCGAAATTTCCCAATTTTCAAAAAACCCTGTCCCACACAGTAGAAAATAGAAAAACTTGCCCGGTTTCAGTCTCCCCGATCAAAGTAGATTTCTCATCAAATCTGAGAAAAAACCCCTTAAATTTTTTCAAGCGGTCCCCAGACATTGTCGCTTTGCCCAAAAAGGTATTCCCCCGTTCCAAATTCCCCCCCAAAAAACTGCTAAACGAGTGAGGGTTTGTGCCAGATATTCCCACGGGGCATAGAATATTGAAATGAAGCATCTAGCTCCTCATCAGATAGAGTAAACTGTAAATTATTTTTTCCTGCATGCTTCTGCAAACGTACATTTTTTAAAATGTGTCAATTATTTATAACCCCAAAAAATTTAAAAAGCCATGGCTCCCAAAAGGGTATCCGGGTAATGATATTTCTTCTGGCGTTCCCGTTGGGCCAAAGGTTTTTCTCGAAGAATTTTTTTGGTGTCACGCCTAAACCCGGGAAGTGTTCCCAATTTCAACAGGTTTTCAATTTTAAACCATCCGTGGGAAAAATTGTATTCCTTCAGATTCGCCTTCCCCTTTGGGGGGTTTTGTTGGGTTTCATTACCTTTCGCCGCCATCGTTACCGGGTTTTTCTTTCCCTTTTGGGGGGTTTTGCTGTTTTTTTTGTCCACGCCAGGGAGGTGGTCACGAGGCAACATTTAACTTGATGAGGGGCCCCATCCCAGTTGAGTGCTTGGAAAATCTGGAAAAAAAATTGATGAATATTTTGAATTTTTGTTTTGTTTTGGGTCCCGGGACAATGGCCCGGATTTTGCGGGGGAATATCCCACCGGATATTCTCACCCCAATCGGCCCCAAAACCCGCCCCGCTCAGGTACCGAGCGGAAAGGGGTTTTTACCTGAAAGCTCCGCTCCGAAACCCCCGGGTGGGAGGCCCCTTCTGGGACGGGCCCTGTTTTCGCGTAAACAAGCGCTGCTCTGTCCCCGACAAACGGCTCCAGCCCGGGGTTCGGGAGCGGAGCTTTTAGGGGATGAGCGGGAGGTACGGCCTGTATTGCGGCAAGAATTTCCTGGATGGCTATTTGCCGAAATTTGCTAGTGTGGGACAGGGCCCTAACTAGTGTGTGGAAGAAAAAATTAAATACACCTTAAATACTTACCTTCTGGATTTGTTCCCTTTTGGTCTTCAGATTCACTTGTATTTTTCGAGGAATTTAAATCTTCATCACTGTCAGAATCAAATAAAATGTTCCTGGGAATTCGGATTCCCCATTCATTCTCCCTTTTGGGGTTGCAAAATAGCCAGAAATCCCGGGCCTTTTTCAAAGTCTTCTTTTTCCTTTTCCCCAACCAAAAATTTCCCCCAAATTTATTAATTTCCCGCTGAAAAATTTGAAATGAAATGAAAAACCCCAAAAAAAATAATAAAATGTTCTGCCACCTTCAAAAGTAGGTGGGGCTGAATCAGTTGACAGGCAGTAAAATTTTTCATAACAATTTTATACCTGTATGAAGGGCCTTTTTGGGGCTCGTTTGTTTTGCGTCTGTTTTTTTCTTTGTCTCTTCAAATGAAAAGATAGTAAAGGGTTTTATCCCCGAATTTCTGTTCCCGCCCTTAAAAACCCCTTGGGAAAAAAAACCACCCCTTTATTAGAAAAAGATAAGTGCCTAGGGAAAAAAAAGCTATTTTTTTTCAGGCCCTTCCCCAGTAATTTCAAGCCCGGTTTAAAAAACAAGGAAAAAGTAAAAAAATTTACATGTAAATTGAAAATTTTCCCTCTTTTTTTGGAACATCAGGGTAAATAAGACAAAAGTGGGAAAAAAATTTTGCACAAACTTTTTAGCAACATTTGTGACAAAAAAGGGCCCTAAAATATAGTAGGGGTTCTTGGTAATTTGAAAAAAACGCGCAAATTTTTCCCAAAAAATTTTATTTATTTTCAAAAAAATTTTTTTTTACATAAAATTTGAGGAAAAGTCACCCAGTTTTAAGCCGGAATTTTGAAAAATGTAGTTACAGAAGAGAAATAAAAAACGGAAAAGGGGTCAAAAAAGCTCCAAACAGTAGTTCTTGTGTTATTTGGGGGTTTTGACAGGTTTTAAAGGTCATACTGCGGTCCCGGGGCAGTTTAGTCAATTTCCGTTCAAAAAAAATTTTGGGGGGGGGTTTAAAAAAAATCCTTTTTTCGGGACTTTTTTAAACTGTGGGGCCCGACAGGTTTTAAAGGGCCTTTCGGGGCCAGGACCGGGTTTGTCAATGTCCCATTTTAACTAAAAAAGGTGGTTTTAAAGACTCCTTTTTTCCGGGGACTTTTTAAATTTGGGGGGCGACAGGTTTAATGGTCATTTCTTTCGGTCCAGGACAGTTCTAGTTTTAAGTCCAGTTCAACTAAATTGGGGGGTTGAAAGACTCCCTTTTTTCCGGCACCCTTTTTTAAACTGTGGGCAACAGGTTTAAAAAGGGAAAGCTGCGGTCCCGGGGCAGGGTTTTTCAAAATTTTCCCGTTCAACTAAAAAGGTGGTTCAAAGACTCTTTTTTTCCGGCACTTTTTTAAACTGTGGGTCCCGAGGTTTTTTTGGGGAAAGCTGGGATTCCGGGGAAAGGGGTATTCAAAGTCCAAATTCAAAAAAAAATGGGGTTGGGTTTTTCAAAAAATAATACTGCCCTTTTGGCACTTTTTAATTTGTGGGTTATGCAGGTTTAAGGGTCATGCTGTGGTACAAAACAGGGATAGTGAATGGTGTGTGACTTTTTTTCTGTGACTTTTATAGTCTAAGTGTTGTGCCTAAGATGTAGCAGGTATCCATTTGACTGTTGTGGCTGTTAATTCCAGCTTCTCCAGCCCTGTTTGGGTGTAAGAATGAAGGTGTTGTTGCTCTCCCATAGACTTTAATGGTCATCGGAAATGATCGACTATCGACTGTCGAAAAACCTTATCAATGGTGGCCGACTATCGACTATCGCCCGATGTCGATAGCCAACGTAATCGCTCAACACTACTTGTAACACTTACAGTTACATGACACCAGGGAGGGTTAATGACAAATTGGGCACAATTTGTCCATTTTTATTAAGGGGTACACTCACTTTTGTTGCCAGCAGTTTAGACACTGATGACTGTGAGTTATTTTGCGGGCCCACCAAATCTACACAAGTAATACAAGCTGCACACTGACTACTTTACATTGTATCAAAGTGTCATATCTTCAGTGATATAAAGTGATATAATACAGTATTTACAAGAATGTGATGGGTGTACTCACTTTTGTGAGATACTCTCTGTTGAATGTAAAGGGAATTAAATGCGGGATATGCAGCAAATAGAAAATGGAGGATGTTGGACCATTAGAGGAGGCTTAAAGCGGTTTTACTACAGGTTTTCACAGGTATCTGAGCATGTTCTATGGTTTAGAGTTTCAAATCTAGGGATGAGTCTCTCCTCCCAGTAGGGCATGTCATCCCTCACTGAGGAATGGTGACGTCATCATGCCCTTCCATGTACCTGTTCCCTCCTTAGTCCTCTTCTTCTGTTTGAGCAGTGGGAGGCAGTGGATGTCACAGCTCTCCAGACCTCCTGCAATGGTCAGCTCTCATACCTGGAGAGCTGTGATAGTCATCTTCCTCCCGGGCTCCACAAGCAATCATTTTAACCAAAACACCTGCATCGATGTAAATAGTTATAAATACAGCAGCCCTCTAATATTACAGAAAGGGAAATTTTGTCATTGTGTTTTGCTGCACAGGACTGCTCTGATCCAACTCAAATCTCTTCTTCTAATTTCAATTTGCGATTAGCGCTGCCATGTGCAGCTACAATGACAAGTTGTCCATCCATGTAATTTTCTTCCTGCCCCCGCCCAATTATATTCCAGTGGCCCACTTTGTGCTTATTACCCTCCCCCTGTAGCACCTACAATTTCACACACACAACAAACTTTACACACATAAATCCTTTTATTGGCAGCATGGTCTCCCTATGCATTTATGGCATATCGCTATGATACTTCATCAGTGTTTGATAGGTTCATCAGAATATCACCCATATTACCACCATACCTTAACCACGCACCACTACCACATACATTTTAAAAGTCAACATACCTGCTACCCATCAGGGAATAGCCCCTACAAATAAAAGTGACTTCAGAATATCACCAATATTCCAACCATACCATAACCATTCTCTCTCTTTTCTCTTTCTCTCTCTCTTTTTCTCTTTCTCTACTATGTAACTATATTTTTATCTGTGCCTCCATAATACAATCCTGGTTATGTACAGCCAGTGTGACATACATATTATCCCTATATGTGACACACAACCCTGCAGGGCACACACATATCTAAGATGCATATGGGCACAAAAATGCATTAATTTTCAAACCGGATGAGACTAGGAAGGCACAGGGACATTTTGACACCTGAAATTATGAAACAAATGTGAAAAATGCTCTCTGTATAAGGGTGTGTTATTTGGGTGGGAGGAGCAGAGTGTATAAGAGAGTGTTATATGGATGGGGAGAGTGAATCTGGCAGCTAAAGAGACTTAATAATTGCCCAGATCCTTCACATCATAGCAGAGGCACAGCAAGCCTGTTTAATAAAGCTCACTGGGGAGGGAGCACAGAGAGTACTGGGCAGCCGATTACAGCAGAAAGGGCATGTCCCTACCCCAAGGTTGAACTAAATGCAGGCAGCCAATCACAGCACAGGGGATGTGATCTGATCTCAGGCTGCAGAAATACCTCTAGACACACACATATAAGGTTATAGCTGCTGTACTAAATGATTTAGGTACTACAAACCAATTGCAAAATTACTTATTTTTACTGTCTCCATCATTACAGATATGATGTTTGTAGTGAGAAAACCCCTTTAAGGCAAGGTGCAGGCACTATGGAAAAGTAGAACTGTTTAGCCTTTTGCTACCTCTAATGTCCATAGTGCCTGTACCTTGACTTAAGCCTTCTCTAAGGGTCCATCATCCTGGACATACACAGTTTGATCATAGAGTGCAATAAGAACCTCAATTTTATACATGTAGAAAATATAGCTGTAAAGCAGGTTAAATATTTTATAAATTCAGTACCTGTATGGGTTTTAGTGCCAGTTGGTTGCTGCCGCATTTTTGTAGTTTATTTTGTAATTTATTTTGCATTTTGAGAAGCAGCTACCTACAGTTTATCCCTGTGGTCCTCCCATCAGACTTGATTATTATCAGTTTGAATGGAGCCTGTTGCCCTCAATATATGGAGGCTTTCATCCTAAAGACAGGAAAATCTAGACACAGGTGTTGCGGGTACTCCTGAGTCCCACATGTCGGGTCGCGGGTGCACCCGTACTCCTGGTGCCCCAACTGTGTCTCCTGATCAGGTCCCAGCTGCTGTTACTCACCTCTTCTCACTCCCTGCACTGTCTCAGCCAGTGCATGCGTCCCCATTCCCTAAGGTGCACATGCGCCAGCTCTGTGAAATTTAAAGGGCCAGCACGCCAGCAATTGGGTGATTGCCGGCCATTTGCCCTATGTTACCCAGCACTCCCCTGATCTCCCTACCAGATCTTTAGTGCCCTGTAGTCTACTGAGTAAATATTTCTTGTGTTGTTTCCTCTACCTTGTACCAGATCTCCTTGCCTCTGTCCCTTGACCACGATTCTTGCTGCCTGACTTTTCTATCTGTCCCCAACTACGAATCTGCTCCCCACATCACACCTCGGCTGCCACCACAGCCAAGTCGCACCAGTGGTAGTGACCCAGGGGTTGTCTGCTGCATCCTGTCTTGCGGCGGGTTCTGGTGAAAACCAGCTGCCCCTTAGACTCTACTCCCTGGTGCGGCTTACACCATCGCTTGCGGTGGCTTAGTGAAGTAACCTATGGGCAACAAAGTGAGTTTTAGACCTAAACCATTTTCATACATGTGACCCTTAGTTTTTTGCATTACAACCAAAACAACTTGTACCAGTTTCTGTTTTAGTTGTGTCTGAATGTGAAGGCTAATTTTTTTTATTATTTTTTTCAGAAAGCAAAGTTGGTATTCATACCTTTGCAATATGTTGCTACTACTCTGCAATTTAATAAGTAAATACAAAATAGAATATGTATCTTGATAGAATCATGGCCTCTACAACTTTTCTTCTGGTCGCTATTTTGAGGATCTATATCAGAGCTTCATGCTACAGAAAAGTGAGTGAAAAGAATACTGAAAAATACATTCCAGAGGTAACAAATATTGACACATTGCTATACGCTGTTCTGCATAGGTTTCAGGGCATCATGAGAGCCACCAAAGAAGGACTGTCCCAACATGAAACTGACAAAAAGTTGCAAGGCTTGAGAGACTGAGCCATTTGGATACTGCAGCTGTGAAAGAGCACCATGAGGATGAGATATAGACTGAAAGGGGGTAAAGGAGAGAGCCACTCAGTGACTTAAATCACAGGACAGAACTGGGAGCAATGGGGATTCAGCCTAAGTGCAGAAGCAGCAGGGCAACAGCTTCTATACTCTTGTTACATCTTGTTTAACTTGTTGCAACTAAGAATTTTGCCTCTCGGCAACAGTTAAGCTTTAGTACTTCTGAGTAAATAATGTTCAATTTGCAGCTATTACCTTAATCTCTACATGTAGGTTAATACCTACATTACTCCACAGGGCAGTTACCATAAAACCTCAAGCCTCATATTTACCCCCACTTGACCATTTTACATATGCAATGTGCACAGTGTATCTTTTTTTTGTAAAACCAGATCCAGATTTCAGTTCCCCTCTGATCCCATGCTTACCTAAAATGTATACCTATGTGCTGAACCAAAATATAGAATATTATACAGTATATCTAATGTTCTGAAAGTTCTTGTATTTTATATAAAATGTAGAGAATAACAAACTGTTTTGTTTGTGATAAAAACAAGCTGTTTTCATAAAAGGTTTTGTGAAAATAAACACATTTATTTTGTCCCTCAAAGTTCTTAAATGATTGCTTTAGGGAATCCTGTGGCATAGTGCATACACATCAGTATTCACTGAAGATTACCATTTATGCCTACAGACAGGAAAGTATATCTGGGGTGATTGTCTCTTAGAACTGTTTTTGGTAGGATTTGTTTAAAAGCCGAGTGATGGTTTACTGATAAACTGTTAATATAGCCTGCTCTTGCTAATGTTCTCTGGGGACAAATAGGACAAGACAAGAACAACCTGCTTTTTAAGCTGAGCAGGCACTGTACCCTCAGGCAAGAGAAGCAGTGAGGAAAACAAAGAATGTGGAAAATATGAAAGTTCACAAAACAATAAAGAGAAAGACTTTTTGTTTTGTTGAGAAAGATACAGAAATTAATAAACCATATGAAAATAGCTTAGCAGTTGGGGCAACAGAGCGGCACAATATACATAGTGTATCTAATGCATTGGTAAACCTTTAAGTGCAGTTGAAACCAGAAGTTTACATACACTATATAAAAAGACACATATGCATGTTTTGCTCACTAACTGGTGTGAAATCAGAATAAACCTTACCTGTTTTAGGTCAATTAGGATTATCAAAATTATTTATATTTGCCAAATGCCAGAATAATGAGAAATATTTTTTTATGCATATTTATTACTTTCTGCAAAGTCAAAAGTTTACATATATTTCATTAGTATTTCACTGGGAGCATGACCTGGGTCAAATGTTTTGGATATCCTTCCACAAGCGCCTCATAATAGTTGGTAGCAATTTTGGCCCATTCTTCCTGACATAACTGGTGTAACTGAGCCATGTTTGTAGGCCCTCTTGCTCGCACCTGCCTTTTCAGCTTTCCATTTTCAATAGGATTGAGATCTGGGCTTTGTGATGGCCCCTCCAAAACATTGACTTGGTTATCCTTAACCCACTTTGTAACCAGTTTGGCAGTATGCTTCTGATCATGATCCATTTGGAAGACCCATTTCCGCCCAAGCTTTGACTTCCTTGCTGATATCTTGAGATGTTCCTTCAGTATTGCCACATAATCTTCTTTCTTCATAATGCCATCTATTTTGTGAAGTGCAGCAGTCTTTCCTGCAGAAAAACAACTCTACAACATGATGCTACCACCCCCATGTTTCACAGTTGGGATGGTGTTCTTAGGCTTCCAAACTTCTTCCTTTTTCCTCCAAATTTAACAATGGTTGTTATGGGCAAACAGTTCAATTTTAGTTTTGTCAGGCCACAGGACATGTCTCCAAAAATGTAGGTCTTTCTTCCCGTGTGCATTTGCAAACATTAATCTGGCGTTTATATGTTTCTTTTGGAGTAATGGTTTCTTCCTGGCAAAATGGACTTTCAGCCCATATTGATACAGTACTCGTTTCACTGTGGATAATGACACAATTTTACCAGCTTTTGCCAGCATCTACAAAGGAAATAATGGACAAACAGCAGCACTGCCTTGTATATAGATGCACCGCTTCTGGCCCAGAATCCACCAGGCCTAAAATGTCCAAATACATCCAATAAGAGACAGCATCAAGAGTGCTGAAAAAGTTAAAAACTGGATATACTTTTATTCCTCCATAGAAAACATCCCCAAAACATACTACATTTCGAACACCACAGGGTCTTTATCTAGCATCACATAAAGTGCGTTGAGACATCTTAAATAGTGCCATGATTTACACCAAAACCAATAGACATATTACCCGCCCACACTTGGTGTGTACCCATTAAAACTAAATAACATATATCGCTAACTGTTATATCTGTAGATATACAAATACATACCCCACAATATATACATTAAAAATTTATATACACTATTCATACTTATCAATTAGCATATTTGTAGAGGTAATTAAAGATTGAAAGTACAGACCAGACTCACTACAGCTCCATCAGATTCCACAAACAACGGGTCCATAGATCTACACTGCGCCTGCATCTATGTTAAGCATCCCTGGTTACAAGCGCATTGCTCACCGGGACAACCCTGCGCATGCATTCTAAGAACTTCATATGCTGGCATCAATATCTCATTATAGTGTACATGCCACAACCCGAATCCGCCACATCTCATCCTACTGCTTCAAAGACTTTGATAAACAAATAATTAAGGGCTAGTAATTGGTTCCGGGATGACCATTGTGTCTTGAAACCACAACTGAATGAAAAACTGGTGAATGGTTCAGAGCCCTCCCCAAAAACAACTATAAATCTATGCAATACCATGTAAACCACCTTGTCCAACACAGTTTCAACAGCAGAATTTGAAAAGGAAATTTTCTCATCATGCGGACGTACCCTTAGTGCACAGAGACTTGATTGTTGATGTGAGACATTATTGAAAAAATGTGATTCACAGAACTGCCATTTAATGCTGCTTACTAAGAAAAGGAGCATTCAGTCAGTACCACCAAAATGTTATTGTAACTGAAAAGCTTCAATGCTTCTATGAAGTCAAAGCCTGCTTATGTCCATCTGCAAAACTATGTCCACCTGATTAATCTTTGCACCATCTCTTCATATCAACATTAGCTTTCAGGGGTTAACAACACCTCCATTCCACTTGGCCCTTCTTACAGGTAAAACATAGATAATGTACTTAAGTGGGCTGTGCCCATTGCAGAAAGTGATTGCATATTTCCAATGGGCCTTAATGTGCTGCGATAACCAGTGCTGCAGCCTCTTGTTCCTAAAATAGGCAAGGTCTAGCCATTGAGACAGCCAACTGATCACAAAAATTATTGCATGTTTTAGCAAAATTCCATCAATTTTAATTAAAGCGCTCAACTAACCTTATAAATAAAACCACCCCTAATATAAAGGACTATTCCGATCTAAGACATCCATTGAAATGAACAGAGAGCCATGTATGTGGGGCCACCTCTCTCTTCTGTGTAGCCTTGGAACAGACTAGAACAATTGGTAAGGGAACCCCTGTTCTCCAGGTACATGCTTATGTGCTTATGTGCTTATGCTGTAAATGTCAGAGATGGAAAATAGCCCTTAAAACATTTATGAAAATATCACTGTTGTTTCGTAAATTAAAATAACTTAAATGCAATTCAGTTACTACAAATCTTTTGGTATCTCTTTTGCATTCTAGCTTCTCCTATGTATTTCTCAATTGGACCAGTATTTGAATCAGAATGTGTTTGAGAAATGATATGTCCCAAGATTGTAAGTCATGACTTTTTTTAAAAAAAAATCAGAAAAAAAAAATTGTACAGATTTTCTGATCTATAGAGATTGTTGACTTTATGCACCAGGTTCAGGACTCTGGTGAATCTTTTATCTTCTCTTATCTTCCTACTTGTTCTGTGACGTATAGTTTAAATTGATTTAGATGCATGTTTATGTAGCTCATTTACTCTATTAATGTAATGTGCCAAATTGTATTTGTGTAGAGCGTGTTAATTCTATAAAAGTTATGTTATACAACCGCCTTCTAAACTGGATCTGTCTTTGAATAGATGAATAGTGAGCCTCATTACAAGAGCTGCTATGTAATGCTTATTGTATTGCATAGTTGTGTCCACACTAGGCCAACCATCATTGAAGAAGCAGACATTTAACCTAAGATTCACTGAATTCATAGTTAGCTTTTCTACCAAAGAACCTTGTTATAGGGAGCTCTGATTGCAATACACTGCTGTGGACCATAGACAAACTATAGATTATTGTAAACTAGGTCTGAAATTATCAGAATTTTCTTCTGCTGCAGTTATCTAGCTTTGGGTATTGCTTGAAGTTACGGTGCTTTCACACAGCGCAGTTTTGGTGCAGTATTAATTGTGCTCCAATTAAACTGCCTTTATCAGCAGCAGCTTCTTTCAGTTGTCTAAATTGTTCAGAAAGGTGTTTCAAGTAAGTAATCAATTCCTGTGTTTGAAGTCTTGTGGATACAAACACACTGATTGATTACACACTTTGTAATCAGTTTAGATAAGTGAAAGAAGCTTGCTGGTAATAAATGCAGTTTAATTGGAGTACAGTTAAAACTTTACCAAAACTGTGCTGTGTGAAAGCAGAGTAATTGTGTTATTCTCTTCTTCAGAATCCAGACTTTCAAGAGGCTAAACCACATAGAGTTTTAAAATTTTAAATTCCCAAGCTCCAACAAGCTTTTCTGACAGTTTCTATACCTTTTTTAACCACTTGCAGTCTATTAAATATGTCAAAAAGCAGCTGACGCCAGAAGATTGGGAATCGGTCTTCAACCGCATTCTTTTAAACCCCATATCAGACAATCACACCTATCTACTATTTACCAATATCTTCTGGAAAAATGGATTATGAACACACAGAGCTCAGCTTAGCAAAGTGGCAGAGAAGGGACACTACCCTAACACCATCCGTAATATTATCATCTTTGGAAGACGCCCACAAATTCCTTCCATCGGCCAGATATCTGGAGATGTTTATGAAGGTCTCTCATAATGCATATCTTACGCCTATATAAGGGGACACCGCATGGGGAAATTCACTGCTGATCATTTCTTCCAATATGACGCCACGGGAGCTGATCTTTATCATTGCCTGTGGGCCCGCCCGATAATCAGACTTTATTTGGACCGGGTAGTAGACTACAATTTGGGCCACATGTATATAAACTGTCTAGGTCTAAAACTCACATTGTTGCCAACAGGAACCAATCAGACCACCCCTTTAATGTCATATAGTGCTCTGGAAAAATCAGAGGGGTGCTCTTATTGGTTGTTCTAGGTAACAAAGTGAGTTTTAGACCTAGATAGTTTATATACATGTGGCCCAAAAGTGTTTTTGGTGCATTCTTTCACTCAATGCGCTTCCTGGGCACTATTTGGCTTCATAGACAAGAATGAACATGATATCAATAGACGAAAATCACGTTTGTTACACATTGTCATGGCAGCTGCTAGTAAAGCAATTCTGCAGGTCTGGCTGCATCTCACAGACCCTGCGCTTGATTTTGTTTTGTGACAAACGTAGATTTTTAATGCATATGTACTGGGTAGAGGCAACATTGCACGAAGAGGCTAGGGTTAAAAATGTATTTCTTAATGGGACAAATATATAGAAACGCTGCCTTCATATATCAAATGTCAATTAATATCTTGCATTAGAACAATATCTTAGTACCTGTGAGACAGATGATGGGTAGGAAGCTGGTTTCCATGTCAGCTATGGGAGACCACTGAGCCATACAGATTTGACCCCACACATGCTTGCTAATACAAACGGAAGCGGGCACAATAAAACTTTGCATTCTTCAAATGTTAAAAAGGGGGCGGGGCTTCTTACACTTTAAATACTTTTGACGGCGGGGGTGGAGGGATTGGATATCAGGGACTGTGCTGCTGACCGGAGAGGGAAGAGCAAGTCAACGTTCAACGTGATTTAAAGTTGTCAATAGATCATTTTCTTATAATTATATATTGTGAATAATACTAATGTGACAATATGTATAAGAGGGTTTATGACTTGTTAAAAATGAAAATATGTCTTCAATGTCTCACATTATTTATCAAACTTAATTTGTATTGATACAATTATGTCATACTGTTACATGTATGTGTCCCCAACTACTGTATAACAGACATTGAAGTTTTCGATGAAAAAAATTGAAAAAAATGCACAAAATGCCATTATATTTTCTACATTTTATTTCAAATCAATTAATCTTAGCACCATTTAGGGTGCAAATAAGGCCGAGTTCCCATTACAGTGTGATTTTGATGGATGCCATGGTGGATCCATAGGACAAACATAGTCCAAAGTGACTCTTTGCTCTTTTCCCTGCCTACATATGCCTCCTGTGTGGTTGACTGTCCTTTTATCAGAACAGAAAGTGGATACATCTGGAAAATAGAGCAAAGCCCAGTTCCTTGGGCATTCGTTGTGATATTCATGAGGATACATTTTTCAACTATGCAAACAGATACCAGCAATGGAAGTTCCAAATGTGACCGAAAAGTTCAGATTTATTTTCAGTCTTGAAATTTTCAGCTCTGAAAAAGAATTGACATGTCTTGAGTTGACAAATCTTGAGAAGGATTCCAAGCTGAATCTTCACCTCACTTCATAATATATTGGAGGCTGAAAATTTGCTTGTAAAAATCAGTGTCAAATCCACGTCCAAATCCCTGCTTACTGGTGTAGATTCCATGCTGAAATTCAGCACTGCAAATTTCACCATGTGAACATACCCTTATGAATGTGATTTGGCTGTAAAATGAAAACCAGATCCTTCACTAGTTGCAGTCACACACAACTTGTTGATGTAGTGGAAGATAAGATAAATTTGACATTTAATGCACCATGATGTCACAACACAGAATGTTTTCTCAACTTTTTCAATGCTTTTCAGTCGCTTCTGTAGTGATCTAAGAGCTTATAATACAGAAATCCATGTGTCACGGGTCGAAGGCGCATCCGTGCCCCTCACGCATGTTGGGGCGCGGGCGCGCTGGTTCGCCTGCTCCTTTGGGATTTTACTTACCCGGCCGCGCTCTGCTGCAGGCTCTGTCCCTCGGCGCGCGCTGTCCTGCTCCCACGGTCCCGCTCCCTGCCGGAACTTTAGTGCCTATAGCCTATTGAGAAAGCGCTCCTGAGTCTTGTCAGATTACCGTGTACCATACTGTTTGCCTCCATTCCTTGACCCCGAATCTTGCCGCCTGCCCTGACCTACTGCCTGTCCACAACCACGAACCTTGCCGCCTGCCCTGACCTTCCTGTCTGTCCCCGACTACGAGCCTGCCTTACGATTTTGTACCACGCTACACCTTGGCTGCCTCCGCAAGCAAGTCACGTCAGGGGTAGCGACCTGGTAGATTCCAGCCGCAGCAAGTCCATCCCGCTTTGCGGCGGGTTCTGGTGAAAATCGGGACCTACTTAGATTCCGCTCCCTGGCGTGGCTTACACCATCGCTTGCGGTGGTCCAGAGGATCCACTACTACCGACCATGACAGTAAGATCCGGCCATGGAGCCCGCCAAGGTGCCTCTGCCTGGTAAAGCGGATCTTGCAGTTGTCGGTTCGCAGCAGTCGCGACAGAATGCTCAACAAGCGCAGCTTGCTCAACTATCTGCCATGCTGCAGCAACTCCTGGTGAATCAACATCAGCCACCATCCTCTCCCGCTGCTCTACCTGTGACTATGGGTCCCAAGCTCTGGTTGCCGCTACTGTCGAAGTTTGAAGGGGACTCCAAGCAGCGCCGTGGTTTCATCACCCAGTGCTCCATGCACATAGAACTGATGGCCGACCAGTTCCCCACGGAGCGCTCAAAGGTAGCTTTCATGGTCAGCTTGCTTTCTGGGAAGGCCTTGGCATGGGCCACACCCCTGTGGGATCGGAACAATCCGGTGACGGCAGATCTACAGACCTTTCTCCAGGAGTTCCACAGTGTTTTCGAGGAACCAACTCGGGCGTCCTCCGCTGAAACGGCTCTTCTAACCCTGTGCCAGGGGGACTCATCTGTGGGAGACTACGCGGTGCAGTTCCGCACCTTGGCTTCAGAGTTATCTTGGAACGAGGTCGCCTTGTGTGCCACTTTTAAAAGGGGACTCTCCAGTTGGATTAAGGATGTGCTGGCCGCGAGAGACATCCCGTCCTCCCTCAGCGAGTTAATTCTGTTAGCCACTCGCATTGACGTGCGTTTCACCGAAAGACGAGAAGAGCTTCGGCAAGAACGTGAGGTAGCACGGCCACGCCGGTTTCCACGCCTGGCTCCAGTCTTCCACAGGCAGCCTATGCAACCGACACTGAGGAACCCATGCAGATCGACCGGGCCCAACTTACCGAGCAAGAATTGGCCCGATGTCAGATGGAGAATTTATGCCTATATTGCGGCAGTCCAGAACATTTTCAGAGTAATTGTCCTCAGCGCCCCAAGCGTGTGGGAAACTCCCGCACCTAGGCTTAGTGGGAGAGGCGTCCCTAGGTGCAAATTCCTCCTCTCCACGCCTGATGATGCCGGTACGGATCGAGGCTGAAGCTGGTCTAGTGTTCAGGTCTCAGCCTTTCTGGACTCTGGCTCAGCTGGGAACTTTATTCATTACTCCCTCGTTCGGCAGTATTGCCTTCCAGTAATCCGCCTGGAAAAACCGTCAGCGGAGAGCTCCTAAGTGACGTGATACGGTACACCACCAAGCCATTGTCTCTTCATGTTGGGGCTCTACATAAGGAGAAAATCATCTTCTACGTGTTGCCTCGCTCCTTCTCGGCGATTCTGCTAGGACTCCCATGGCTGTGACTCCACTCTCCTACGCTAGACTGGAGGTCAGGAGAAGTAACTCGCTGGGGTCCCAATTGCTTGAGCCGCTGTCTGGTGGCACCTCGCCCGGTACTTCACCACTCTTGCTCCAAGCCCCACGAGCCGTTGCCCGGTTTACCAGCCGAGTATCAAGAATTCGCTGATGTCTTCTCGGAGAAGCAGGCTGAGAGCCTTCCTCCTCATCACCCATATGATTGCCAGATTGATCTGCTACCGGGTACCACTTCTCCTCATTGCAGGGTCTACCCCTTGTCTGTGCCCGAATCTCAAGCCATTTTGGAGTATATACGGGAAAATTTACAGAAGGGATTTATACGAAAATCCTCCTCTCCTGCAGGAGCAGGATTATTCTTCTTGGAGAAAAAAGACGGATCCTTATGGCCCTGCATCGAATATCGGGGACTAAATAAGATCACGGTGAAGAATCGGTACCCTCTGCCGCTGATCACGGAGCTTTTGGATCGCCTACGCGGCACACGGATCTTCTCCAAGTTGGACTTAAGAGGTGCCTACAAAACTGGGCCACATCGTAAGGGCGATAGGGGGAAGACGGCTTTTAACACAGGGTGGACACTTTGAGTACTTTGGGCATGCCGTTCGGGCCCGTGTAATGCCCCAGCCGTCTTCCAGGAGTTTGTGAATGACGTCTTCAGAGACCTCCTATATTCCTGTGTCGTGGTGTACTTGGACGACATTCTGGTATATTCGCCTAATCTGGAGACTCACCGTGTCCACGTTCGCCAGGTGCTGAGGTGGCTTCGAGCTAACCACCTGTACGCCAAGCTGGGGAAGTGCATCTTCCATAAACTAGCCTCCCATTCCTGGGTACATTATCTCAGACCAGGCTTGCGGATGGACCGGCAAAGTTGTCTGCGGTGTTGCAATTGGCCTCGCCCATTCGCCTTCGGGCAAAAACAACATTTTCTGGGTTTTTGTAATTATTACCGGCAGTTTATCCCACACTTTTCTACGCTGGTGGCTCCTATCGTGGCCCTCACGAAGAAAAATTCTAACCTTTGAAGTTGACTCCCGAGGCCGAGGAAGCATTCGTGAAACTAAAAAATGCTTTTGCCTCTGCTTCTTATTTGTCAAGGCCGGACCCTGTGAAGCCCTTTCGCGCTTTTAAGTAACGCCTCATCTGTGGGCGTCGGGGCGGTCCTCACGCAAAAGGCCCACGGGAAAGACGGGGCACTTGTGGCTTCTATTCCAAAACATTCTCTCCGGCGGAAAGGAATTATTCTATCGGAGACCGGGAGTTATTAGCCATCAAACTGGCCCTGGAGGAATGGCCAGGAAGGAGCTCGGCATACCATCAGTATCTATTCGGATCATAAGAACATCCAGTACCTCCAGACGGCCCAGCGACTCAATTCGCACCAAGCTAGGTGGTCGCTCTTCTTTTCCAGGTTTAACTTCCAGATCACACTTCTGTCCCGCCGAAAAGAATCTTAAGGCAGATGCTCTGTCAGGCGCCTCCGACATGGTCATGGAGAAAGTGGTCCCCGAGCACATAATACTCCCTGAGCATCTTGTCTCTGCAGCTCCTGTCGACCTCCAGAATGTCCCGCCGGGGAAAACATATGTGAGCCCCACACTCCGAAGAAAAATCTCGTCCCAGGTCGCAAGCGTATCCGTGCCCCTCACCCAAGCGGCGCTGCGTCTCGCATGTCGGGGCGCCAGTGCGCTTGTTCCCCTGCTCCTTCGGGAGCATACTTACCCGGCCGCGCTCCTGCTGCAGGCCCTGTCCCTCGGCACGCGCGCGCCGGCAGTGTTAAATTTAAAGGCCCAGCGCACCGGTAATTGGCTATTGCCGGTCGCTGCCCCTATTTAAACCTGTCTCTTCATGGTTACCCTGCCGGATCTTTAGTGCCAATAGCCTATTGAGAAAGCATTCCTGAGTCTTGTCTGATTACTGTGTACTGTACCGTTTGCCTGCCCTGACCTTCCTGCCTGTCCCCGACTACGAGCCTGCCTTACGATTTTTGTACCACGCTACACCACGGAAGCCTCCACAAGCAAGTCCCGTCAGGGGTAGTGACCTGGTAGACTCCTGCCGCAGCAAGTCCATCCTGCTTTGCGGCGTGCTCTGGTGAAAACCGGGACCTACTTAGATTCCGCTCCCTGGCGTGACTTACGCATCACTTGTGGTGGTCCAGAGGATCCACTACTACCGACCGTGACACCATGATATCACCGTCATGTTGAACTTTGCTACCAACTTGAACTTTGTGACCAAAAATCCAGCAGGTTTGGGTTTTCGATGCAGTTGTTACTTTATATCTTACGTGGGATTGCAATCACATCAACAAATGCAGTGTTGCAGTGCGACATTGTGATCTTCACATTGCATGACTAAAATTCATTTGAAGCCTTAGTCTAAGAATAAACAGCAAATAGAAATCCAAAAGTAATAAGTTGTTAAAATTTCTTGAACTTTTCCCATATGGAGTTTTTTTAATGGAGACAGACAAGTTTTTGTGCAGTTTGTTTCCTTGATCTGCAATTGATGAAAAATGATTAAAACATGTGATATATTGCAATGTTTTGCATCTGTTTTTTCAGGTGTTAACTCCTTTGATATCAATAATTTTTTTTTTAAATAAGAAGACAAGAAACATAATAAATCTTGAGTTTGAATCTCATGAGATTGATTTGTGACTGAATTGTCACACTTTCTTTTTAACCAAATAATTATATAATATTAACACTGAGGAACAAAAAATTTTTTGGTTTAGTGCATAGAAATTTTGGGCCTAAGATTTTCTTAGTTGCCCATAGCAATCAATCAAAGCTCCCATTTAATTTCACAAAGTGCTCTAAAAAAGATGATAGAGGAGCTATGATTGGTTGCCCTTGGCAACAAAGAAAGTCTTAGACCTAGACAATTTTCATATATGTCCTCCTTTGACCTCATTCTGGGTAGTTGACCGCTGCTGAGTCCGAGAATCCCATCAACTTTGCTCTAACAGCTCTAGTTTCTCACATTACATGATTCTACATTGTTCTTGTGATTAATTTCTTTATAAATATTTAGTGTAGATGAATAGAATTGAATTTGCTCATACACATTCACGTTTTTTGTTTACATGTGTTCTTTAAATGTTCTAAAATTTATGTCTTTTTTGTTTCACATGAATTTCCAGCATTTTTTAGTACAATAATGAGTGACCACTACTTTCAGCAGAATATACTTGGTAAAGTGGCAATGTTGGCTCACCAAAAGTAGAGCTGATGGCGGAAAACGGGTGTCATTTTCAGAATCAGCACCCCAAACAAAAACGGTTCCAACTTTTAAGGCACCAAAATGAGTGTATCTCAGTGTAATCTTTATTTATATAACATATTCCACAGACCTTTGTAGAGGGTATAAATACAGACAAAAACTAAACATTACTTAATAAAAAGCTACAGTACTAAGTACTACAGATATAAGGTATGAGGGCCCTGCTCACCAGAGATTACACATTATGTCGGTGTAAGGCCTCGTTCACACGGCTTATTCGGGCACGGATTGGCGCCGTACTCCGCGCCGGATTTTCGCTTCAGTACGGCGCCAATCCGTCCCTGTCATTACGGTAATCCACTGCTCTCATAGAGAACAGTGGATTCCGTCGCTCCTCCCCCCTCGGCGAATCCGCCGCGGGGGGAGGGAAAATGACATGCACATTATTTACGGCGCCCCCGCTGCGCTCCGGCCCCGCCCCCGTCCCGTCCCTTATTCACGGCGGATTTGTGAGCTCAATACGGCTCACAAATCCGTCGGGAATAAGCCGTGTGAACACGGCCTAAGGGTGATAAAAAAGGTGAGAAGTTTTGGTTTACACAAAACCCATGTTTCATAAATGTTTCATAAATACAATGTAGTTTACCTAAAAGTGGATGAACCCACCACCCAGACTGTACATCAATATACTAATAAGTGCCTGTGATCCAAAATTAATATACTATAAGGCTTTGCTCCTATTTCTACTGGAGGCTTCATGCAGATTTCTTCAGGTTTAGTTTTAGTGTTGAGGTTTAGTGTAATGAAAAGTGTTGCGGTATTGTTAGTCTTCTGGTGGAAATGATGAAAACATTGATGGGACTTGTCGGTGGGGTGAACTCCTTTGTACTACTAAGCCAGCACTGCATCACACCGTCTGTACAAGTGAAAAGCACAACACAAAGGTGTTACAAGTCTCCATGTCAGGCTGTGGTGGTACTCGTGTTCCCTCTTCTGACTCTCTGCGACGAGTGGTACCGGGACCAGCACGTTGGGCTGCGGGCACACTGGTGCTCTGGCTCTGTACTTACCTCCTTGCGCTCCTGGTCCCTTGCACTCCTCTTCCTGCCGGAGCATGTGTCTCCGCTCTCTAGAGTGTATGCGCCAGCTCAGAAAAATTTAAAGGGCCAGAAAGCTGACCCTCTATCCTCTGTCCACTTCTTGTACTCCCTTGGCAGATCTATTGTGCCTCATGCCTTAGAGAAAGCATTCCATAGTGTTTCTATCCTGCCGTGTATTTTGACCCTTTCCTCAGTCCTCTGACCACGTTTGTCTGCTGCCCTGACCTTTTTGCATGTCCCCGACTACGAGTTTGTGTGCCGATTCTGTACCACGTTGTGCCCTGTCTGCCACCAATGAGACTCTCGGTTCACATATCATGATCAGAACATGTTTAAGCTGCCCACGACTTTCAACGTGGTCTCAAATCGGGCAGTCCTATCCTATCTTTACCTCTCAATCGAGCCAATCAGGCCTCTCACTGGGTCACCGACCTCCATTATTCAGAGAGAAAAAATAAAAAACACCCAACCTGCAAAGCTGCCCTTCTTATGACAGCCTGTGAGTGAGACCACGTTGAAAGTCGTGGGCAGCTTAAACATGTTCTGATCATGATATGTGAACCGAGAGTCTCAAAGTTTTTTCATGTATGATAGATAGCATAAATGCTTCTTTAGGGATTTCGACGTAGTGTATTGCCCTTTTTGCAGAAATGTGCCGCTGGTGGCGGTCTGTGTGTGTACATGTATAATTACATGTGTGCCGCAGCCCTGCCAGTGGCACCCAGGTTTGCATACGTTTTTTTCAGAAATGTTTTTGTGTGCAGAAACATACGTTATACTTGGTGTACATTGATTTTAACCTATATGGAAAGGAAGGGGTGCTTCCATTTTGGGTTTCTGTCCCCGCCCACTCTCACAGGCTGTCATAAGAAGGGCAGCTTTGCAGGTTGGGTGTTTTTTATTTTTTCTCTCTGAATAATGGAGGTCGGTGACCCAGTGAGAGGCTGATTGGCTCGATTGAGAGGTAGATAGGATAGGACTGCCCGATTTGAGACCACGTTGAAAGTCGTGGGCAGCTTAAACATGTTCTGATCATGATATGTGAACCGAGAGTCTCAAAGTTTTTTCATGTATGATAGATAGCATAAATGCTTCTTTAGGGATTTCGACGTAGTGTATTGCCCTTTTTGCAGAAATGTGCCGCTGGTGGCGGTCTGTGTGTGTACATGTATAATTACATGTGTGCCGCAGCCCTGCCAGTGGCACCCAGGTTTGCATACGTTTTTTCAGAAATGTTTTTGTGTGCAGAAACATACGTTATACTTGGTGTACATTGATTTTAACCTATATGGAAAGGAAGGGGTGCTTCCATTTTGGGTTTCTGTCCCCGCCCACTCTCACAGGCTGTCATAAGAGGGCAGCTTTGCAGGTTGGGTGTTTTTTATTTTTTCTCTCTGAATAATGGAGGTCGGTGACCCAGTGAGAGGCCTGATTGGCTCGATTGAGAGGTAAAGATAGGATAGGACTGCCCGATTTGAGACCACGTTGAAAGTCGTGGGCAGCTTAAACATGTTCTGATCATGATATGTGAACCGAGAGTCTCAAAGTTTTTTCATGTATGATAGATAGCATAAATGCTTCTTTAGGGATTTCGACGTAGTGTATTGCCCTGTCTGCCACCAAGTCACGTCGGGGTAGCAACCTGGGAATCTCCCACCGTTGCCTAGCAGTGGGCTCTGGTGAAGACTGGGAGGCTACTTAAACTCTGTTCCCTGACATGTCTTATACCACCACTTGCGGTGGTCCAGAGGATCCACATCCTAGCCATCCATTACAAGAGTTTGGAAGTAGATGCGTCTATATAAGCATATTTGTGGGGTATATTTTGTTACGTAACTGCGCCGAAATATGTCCTGCAAATTCAGTACAAATAATATTACTAGTCAAATCACTGTTGTCGCTCAGACGATGGTGATTGTACGATCATATTTCTCAGCGTGTAATGTATGCCCGTAAAAAGCTATGACCTGTCACTTCTTACGGATGCTTATGCACCGAGAACTGGAGAGGTATACAAGGCAAAGAGCTGCCTCACGTTAAAAGTACGTGCTGGCCAGCATGTGCTTTCAACAGCGCCAATGAAGGCATATTGCGTGAGTACCTGTACGCACTACAATACACTGTGTGAATACACCCTAAAAGGGTAAATATAAATAGTTTTTACTTTCTTTCGAACATACTGTAAACCATGGGCAAGAAAATATGAGATGAATGTAATTTTCTAGATTTCTTTATTTTATTTTTTATATACAGAAATTCAGTGAGGTAAAAAATGTCTTGCTACAACCATAACTGTAAAGCCATTTGTGAAAAAAAAATTCTCTGTATCATGACATGCTGAGCGCTTCAAGTGTGGAAACTTTTTATTGATTTACGAAAGTGAGGCTTGCAATGTCAGATGTTGTACTGTCTTAGACATAGGTAAACAAAGTGAGAAGTAAATATCTTCAAAGAAGGCAAAGAAATATATAACATTTTACACCATGGGATTGAATCTATAGCAAAACATAAGCTTCTTAGTGTAACCACAGTTGCAAAGTCACTCTGACAGCATTTGGCAATGGTAGTGGATGTGATGACATTTTTCTACCATCTGAGGATCCTTATAAAACTTGTCGTCTAATAAGTGTGGTTTTGAGTATATATAGAATGTTTCCATGCTTATATTTGTATAATACAATCTTGGCAAGGTCTGCATTATTTTCTCTAATGTTATTACTGTACTACTGTTGTATCAAGGCCAAATAAAGATATAGACCTACTGAGTCACTACTGGATTTTGTTTACATCTTAAGCAGGGAGCAGCAATTAAGTGATTATGTGTTCTTTACTTTTTTTTTGCAAAGAAGTAAAGACTTTCTTATAGAGAATATTCAGTTGCTTCACAATGGAATTATCCATGTTAGTATTAGGTTTCATGCAGGATAGGTTGCAGTCACCAAGTCACAGTACCAAAGCAGCAGACAGAATTGTCAGATGGTTCATGGTTTGAGGCAGATAAAGTTAACTTGTGAGAAATGAACTGGCCACGGTCAGAAAAGACAGTAGATAATAAGGCAAGGTGAAGAAGTCAGATTGATACCAAATTGGAGCAGGAATGAATACACATTTGTACACACAGAAAGCAAAAGAATATTATTGCCCAGGCACAGTGATAGGACAATGGTCTTTAAAAAGATTGGAGCACTTTGCTATTGGCTGGAATCAGAGGCGATTAACATGGACTGACACTTTAAAAATCTATCAGATGATGTATTACCTGATGCAAGTGACATCTGGGAAGAACACTCCATAGAGGGAAGCTGGCTAATCATGAAACCCAAATTATAGAGTCACAACAATGTTCATGTTCAGTGTCCCATGGAGGCTGACAGAACTAACAGGTTAATTGATCTTTCAGAATTAATATATTCCTGAGTATATTTTTCCCGCAATGGGTATAAGGGCATTACTCTTTGCATACAGAGTGCATGTACCATGGGTAATGTATTGACTATATCTGACTAAATAAAAAGGTAGTTAGTATTTAGTGGTTATACCCTTGCCACCTTTTTGTAGAAATGTCATATATAACTTGCTTTTATGGTGTTATTTAATGAATAGAAAAATTATTTTAATACTAATCTGATGGGTGATGACCCTGTCTACTTTACATTAAGTTTTCTACTTTATAGTTTGTTTCTCTTTATTGTATTATTGTTGTCCTTTCCCTACCACTGAGCACTTTGGCACATACCTTGGCCAGTGCATCCCCCAGTTGTTTAAAATTGTGATAATCATTGCTGTTCAAACTATTTGCCATATTATATTATAAAATCAACAGGATTTTCTATGCTATGTTTTCTGTTGTGTGTGTTTGTTTGCATGGCAACCGCTCATGATCCTTGAAAGCAAGCTGACCTGGCCATGTACCTGGAGCTCGTTAGTTACTACTAATCTCTCAAAAGCTCATTTAAGATTAGTGGTCTAATTGCCAAGTATGCAGCAAGGTCTGGTCTAGATCTGTTACAGTAACGTCTAGTTCAATTTTGTCAAGTTGCATTATATCATTGTTTCTTGTCTAAGTTCTGTTTGGCCAAGTTCTATGGTCTATTGTAGTTTAGGGACATTTTTCAGGGTAAGCTTTACATTCTGTTTTAGGGATAAAGTTTCTGGTGTCAGGACAATGTTAAGGGGAAGATTTAGGGACAGATAGTTAGTGTCAGTTATCTCTATTCCTCTCTCATTTCTGGATTAAACCCACATGTGGAATCTCCACCAACTGTGTACCTGTCGTGATTCACCCCCCTGTCCATTTTCTGAATTACTAGCAATGAGTCTGTCATCTTTTTATTGAAATACTTTGTATTGCTATTTATTGTGACTGCTGGTGTACAAAACTGTTTGGTTTGTTTGTTATGTGGAGTCCACCAGCATAATTAAATATGAACCTTTAAATACCATATATGCATATGTTATAGAGAGATATTGCAGTTTCTGTCTAAATAGAAATTACATAAAAGATAAATGATAAATGACATGACATTGTATTTAAATGGTGCAGTGATACCAATTATGTTCATTTTTTATTGTTTATTTTTTATATGGTAAATGGGAAAAAAGTTTTTAAAATTGTAACTATTTTTTACATTTTGTTTTAAACGTTTTTCTATTTTTAAAAAAAAAAAAAATTTCTAAGTTCCCCAAGGATCACATTGCAGGGGGAAGGAGGTGAAGGTATTGGGGGTCGCAATGGATCCTGCCCTACATTCTCATTTAAATGCTGGCACCTACCTTGTATGGAGTGGACTCAGCGAGTTAGTCCACTCTGCATCCCTTTAGTGTTTGGACATACAAGTATGTCCATTTGCGCTAAGGGTTTAAAGTTACACCCCTTTACCTTACCTCCCAAGGCTTTCAATTTGAGGTAGGAAGCAGAGAGCATACACTGAGACTTAGGTTTTGAAGGAAATAGACAAAAGAAATGTTTCCTGAAGCATAAAGCTTTATAGGGCCAAGGAAAACCGCTTTTAAACATGAAATGCAGCTGCTCAGTTGCAGAGAAGGGAGGCTACACACACCACAGGAAATTCACAAATTTTCACAGAAAACACCATAAGGAGATACAAATTAAGATGCATAATGCAAGCAAATTAAATAACTTGAATGCATACAAGGACATATTTAAATCATAAAATACTTTTTCTAAATGCTGTAGGATTTTATGACATGTGAAATGTCATAAGAGAAAACTGAGATAATTGGAAACCCCAATTATCAAGCATAGTATTGTGCTTTTTGTGCTTCATATTTGGATCACCGTTAAATTCATCCTAAATATCAGCAAGTTAGTTCGGGCATACCTGAACAAAATTTTGGATGAATTTGAGGAACAATTATCCCTAACCCTACCTCTACCTTAACCCAAATTTAGGATTAGGATTAAGAATATTCTGATGAGTTTGGCTGAACTACTGTCAAATCAAAATGGGAGCTATTTGAGCAACACTTATTAAGAGAATGACAGCACCTATGACAACAAGGAGGGATATGTGTGCAGACAGCCTATCACACACATTACATACCCGCCAAGCCAGCTCACGATATGTGACTTCCTTCAGGAGCTCCACACTGCTGACACTGAAAGTAGAAAATGTCATAATATTGTGACTCGACCATGAATATTTCACACACAATGTCAAGAAGAAAGCGGAAACTGTTATATGGAGTAAGATGTGCCTGTTTTACATTGCTTATACATGATTTATTCTGATACATAAATCAGACCAGCTTTTAGTCATGTAGAAATGTTAATTCAAGGACTATTAACATTATGGTTTTACTTTCATATGTCACAGCTTTTTATATATTTAAGATGTACATTATGTAGACCTTCCTGAAGACAGTTGAGAATTATATTCTTATCAATAGAAGGATGCTGGTGGAATAAACCAAGCAGAATTGAGTCAACGGGGAGAATATTTCACTTTCATGGCATGTAAAAATCTTTATTCCCTCTTGATGGCTGCAATTTATCTTCCTTTGTCCAGATTTTTATAAGTGACCACAGTTACCCTGCACTTACTAAACTTATAAACATTGCAAATGTAATTCACTGAGCAGACTTTAATTAATGACCTTTTCACAATCTCTCTACGGTGTGAGTTTTTTTTATTTACTATTGTCTCTTAACATAATAATAGCAAATGAATCTTCCCATACAATGCACAAATAATGCTGCCACATTACAATTACAACATAACAGACAGAAAAGTAAAATGAAATGGAACAAAAAGCAATTTAATTCACACTATATAGAAGTAATCTTTTTAGGTCTTGGTAGACTTAGCTATCTTCCTGCTCAACATGCTCAACAGTGCAATGTGTGAAGAAAGGATGTTTTATAAAAAAAAAAAAGAACTGATCAGAGTGTATTCTATTACATATATAATACATAATAACAAGATGTTTTAAGAAAGGGAAGGGCACAGAAAATCAGCAGCACAGGGGAAAAAACATTATTAGATACATGCCATTGAAAAGGAATTTTAATCGGAAGCATATCATTGACATGTTAACAAAGTAATATGTAAGAGATGTGCACACACGATATTATTCATGGTCACTGTTCAGGGTCATTGTTTCAAAGTATATTCACTTTTCTATCTTGTATAGTGGACCTTGGTTAGAAAAGATGCTACTTTGTGAACAAAAGCTAACACTTGTAACCCGTAAAAGCTCTTAGAGTTTGAATGGTATACACTTCAATATAATATATAACGTCCTACCGTCAGTAACAAATAACATCAACTGTGACATTAACTGCTTGTTAACTGCCCGTTGACGTTAACTCCTTAATAACTGTTCACCAACTATAGACGGCAGGCGGTGCAGGTCGTTAACCCCTTCCTGATGGACGGTCATAATCTTATAGCTCTAAATGTTTTTCCTCCTTGCTTTCTGAAAGCCATAACTTTATTTTTCCACCTACATAGACATATGAGGGCTTTTATTTTGCGGGACAAGATTTACTTTCTAATGGTGTTATTCATATTACCATAGAATATACTGGGAAACCGCAAAAAAAAATCTAAGTCGGGCAAGATGTGAAAAAAAACTTACTTGTGCCATGTTTGAGGGAGTTTTTTTTACAGCGTTCATTCTTCAGCAAAAATGATGTGTTATCTGTATTCTACAGGTAGATACACATCTGGCAATTCCAAACATGTATGATTTCCGCTATGTTTTGGTACCGTAAAAAAAAATTCTAAACATGTTCTATTTTTGAAATCTGCGGTGTGGCGCCATTTTGTGCGACCAATAACTTTTTTGTACTAACACCTATGGACTTGAGTGAGGGTGAATTTTTTGCAGACTGAATTGTACTTTTATTGCTAGCAGTTTGGAATGCATGCAAATTTTTTGTATTTTTTAAATTTTTTAAATAGGATGTGAAATGCCCAAAAAAAAAAACAGAAAATTTTGGGGTTTTTTGGAAACTTTTTTTTTGTTGTTCGGCCAGGAAAAATTATGTTTATTTTTTTAAAGATCGACTTTTGGGAAAATGGGGGGGGATTGTGACCCGGGTAAGCCCCTATTTCCTGTTCTTAAAAAGTGTAAATTGGTAATTTTCCCCTTGGCCTTTAAAGAGGGCGCGGGAAGGGTACCAGCAAAGCGGTTGTTGTACAACAAAAACAATAAAGTAGTGCTGTGCATGTAAAAAAAAAGGGGAGGGAGACGGGAAGTTGCGGGAAACATTTTTGGAGGAGGGGGATTTGGGTAGTTTTGGTCTATGTGAGAGAGGTGAAGGAAAAAAAGAAGGTAGGGGCCCCCTGACAGTAAAGACAGAGTCCTGTGTGTGTGCGGGCCACTGACACCAGACAGTAAAGAGACAGAGAAAAATCACAGCTCAGGAGGGGAAAGGTTATGATTTGTGAACCCTCGGTATCTGTGAGCTTTTTTCCCCCACTGTAAAGCATTTTTTAAATGTGTGAATCCCAGGGATTTGCATTGTGTTATCATTGTGTTTGTGAAGTTACTGATGGAAAATGGACTTAATAAACCCTGTTAACTCCCCCTACGGGGAATGTTACTTTGTTTGTTGTAAAAGAGGATAATTCAAGGCCCCCAATCACTGCAAAACCCCCGTTCCCTAAAATCTTAAAAAAAAAATTTCATACCCAGCTGCAATCCTATACAGTGGCGGGGGGGGAAAAAAATTTTGATGGCCCATGGGGGGATTTTGGGAGTGGAATCTAAAAGTAAAAAAGGTGTAAACACCCTGAAGAGTGAGGGCCCAGGCAACCTGGGGGAGGGGTCTCCAGGGGCCGGGACCAGGGGGGGAAAGGAAGATTTCAGCAGCGAGGGAAAGGTTCCCCGGTTTCCCCCCAGTTTTTCCCGGGGGCCCTTTACTGCAAGGGCTGAAGCCAAGTTTTGGAGGATAGCTTATGCCGCATAGCCGTCATACCCCGCGCACGATAATGTCAGCACAAGGCAGAGAGTGCGCTGCAGAAATTTAACTCAGTCTTAAAAGGGGCCAGCGCGCACAAAAAAAAAAAAATCCACAAAAATTTAGCCATGGATGTGGGGGGACACACAAAAAGATCAGTGAGTCTTGCTGCATTGTCTTGCAGAATAAAAACAGTGAAGATTTATGAAAACAGGGACCTCTTGCTGTGCACAAAATGCCAAATCTTTTGCAGCCCTAAATGATTATGGATGAGATGGAGAGTGAGAAAGAGGACGCTATGTTGTTAAATTCTTCAGAGACTAACTCATTTTTTATTGACAGTTTCGGGTGGGGGAACCAAAAAAGTTCAGGAAAAGAAAGGAATGTTTTCCCCAACTGAACAGCTGAAGCCAATTAATTGCTTTACAAAGAAGTGAGGAATCTGCAAAGACAGTTGAGAAAGGGGTCGTCCTGAAAAAGTTCCAAGTGCCCCCCCCCAAAACCAGACAAAAAGAAGTCAAGGATAACACCCGAAAAGAATTCAAAATAAAGGAAATTTGGGGGAACGAGAACCCAAAAAAGAGGGACGGGTCTTACAAAACCGATTCACGATAGACTTGGGAATACACCAGGGGAAATCGGGAGGGGAATTATTGAGGTGTGTAAAACCCATTAGCCCGGGTTCATCTGGGGAATTGTTAAAATGAAAAGGCCCAAACTCCCTTTGCTCATTTTAAGAAAAAATATTAAAAGGGCATTTACAAGGAAGAAAGCAATCTGATTTGTATCACAAACTGATTAACATCTTCAAGACCCAAAAGATTCCCCCTAAGGGATTCTTGTTAGACCCCATTGCATAAAAAAGAAAAATGTTTTGTTTGATCCAGAGAAGAAGGGGGGGAGGGAGGTTTTGATGGGGGCTGTTCAGAAGAAGTTCTGAGGAAATGGGGCACGGTTACTTAGTGAAAAATTAAAGTTCAGTTTTTAAAACAGTACTTGAAGACCTTTTACCCCAGATAAAAGTATTGATTGAGAAGTTAATGAGGCGCTGTTTTTGAGCTAGGGGGGAGAACAAAAGCTAAAAAGGGTTCATGGAAAAGACTGCGAAAAAAAGTCAAAAAAAATTTGACACCTGAGCGTGCACCCAAAAGGGGAACAGGGGGAAGAACCTTTCCCCCATCCCCTTAATCACCAGAAAGAAAACTTTTAAAAAAAAAAAAACGGGGGCACTGAACAGAATTAAAAAATAAGTTTGTTAATTTTAGCATTTTAAATGGCACCCATTTGTCTTTTTTAAAACTTAAAAATCTTTGTTTAATTAAAATTTTGATAGGTAAAAGGATGTTCTGTTCCCGCAATCAAAATTTTTTGGTCTAGAGATACGTCTAGAAGGCCGTGGGCTTTGAAAAAACAGGTATGGTGCTTATTTAGGTTATTGTTAAATGAAAACAAAGGCAGATGTCAGAGATTCTTTTTATTTTTTTGGTAGATGGGGGGGGTTTCATGTTTTTAATAATTAAAAATTTGTATTTTATTTTTTAAGACACTGATTGGATTGTACCTTATCTTATGTAAAAACTTATCTTTGATTGGATTGAAATTTTCCCTCCCTTTTGTATGATCACGCCTATCCCCTTTAAAAAATCATGTCACCCCTAATAAAGCTTTAAATCTTTTGAATAGATCACAGTGCATTGTTTTTTTTAAAGGCCCGTGGGAGACAGAGAGAGGTTGAAAGAAAGGATTTTACTTTTTTTGGGGGTTTTGGGATCGGTTTTGAAAACTTTCACCGGGGATTTTAAGGGGTGAGCACACCCCTTTGCCCTACGCGACAAAAAAGCCAAAACAGTTGTGGAGTAATAAAAAAGCAAACAGGTGAAAGTGGTTTCAGAGAAGTAAAAAGTAGGTTGCGCCCCATTATTTTAAGCAAAACCCCCTTAGGAGTGAAGTGGGGGGGGTAATGGGGGGCCCACGAAAAGAATCACTGAGGAATGCGTTTGTGCCACAAGTCTACACGTTTCCCAAAAGGCATATTACAGGGGGGACTGGGGTTTGACTATTTTTTCAGTGGGTTTGCAAATGTGTTGTTAGTTATGAATCCTAAAGCATGAAGTGGGGTTTGGGGCCCCTAAAACGGTTTTTTGGGACACCTTAAAGCTTTAAAAAAAACAGTGTACCCAGCCAATGTTAGGCAGTTCAGATTTCTCGGGTGAGCAAACCCCAAAACCCCCCAGTGTTAAACTTTGCGCACTGAGAAAGGAATGTCCTCCCAGAAAACGTGGGCCCCCTCGTGTCCTTTGAGATCTGAGTCAGAAGAAACAAAAGATGTGAGACAAATTTTAAGAGAGGGTGCCATGCATTCTCCAAGGTGTTTGATGTAGGTTGTATTCCTCCTCCAACTAAAACAATTAAGGACATCTAGAACCCAAAATTTAAGGTTGTTTACCAAAACCAACTTTGGAAGAAAAATACCTTAAACTCATCAAAGGGGGATTAGAATCCAATTTCCCTTTTACCCAATTTCTTGCGGGAAAGAAAAATGGGACCTGGGAGGGGGGGGGCCGAGAGATGAAAATTTTTCAGCCATTTTTTAGATGAAATTGATACACGTAAGCATTTTTTAAACACATAGAGAAGTGAGAAAATGTTTGCAGTGATACACAAATGGGGTCAAGCGACACCAAAGAAGGTGAATGTTAAAAGAAAAGTCGGGAAAAATGTTTCTGGAGTTTGGGGGGTACACTATGGATCAGTGAAAAATTTCCCCAGTGATGGCATTTTAAGAACAACCCCCATCCACTGTGGAGAATTGAGAAAGTTCCTAGGCTTCCTATCCTTTTCCCGGGTTCTCCAAAAGATTGCAGCTCCCCTTTTATGCTTTTTTAGCAAGAACCTCAAGTCGAGTGAAAGAAGAAAAAGAAGTTGAAAAAGGTAGATAAACTCAAAGGAAAAAAACTCACCTTTTTGCCCAACCTATCAACTGGACTCCCCCCACCAAGAGGTGTGGAGAGTTGATGACTGTCTAGTCAAACCCCCGTCATGGATTTCCCGGACTTCAATGTTCTATTTGTACTTCATTGTGAAGATCACAAGTGGGACTTGGAGCAGTTTTTGTACCCCAACCAAGATGGCAAGTTAGAGTCATTGGTATGGGTCTAGAAACTTTGACAGCAGATGAGAAAAAACTACCCTTGCATTCTGGAAAAAAACTGGGGTTCCCAGCCCGAGTGGGCTATCTGTGAAAAAATTCAGGGGATTACTTGTATTACGTCCAGAGTTTTGGTTTAAAAGACAACAACCCCCTAACTATGTCCTCACTACTGCAAAACTCAATGAATGGTCAGGAAGGGTGGGGAAAAATGAGACTTTAAATTCAGCATCAAAAAATCGTCCGGAAAAAAATGTGATGAGATGTATTGCTAGAATGCCCTTTTTGAACCAGAAGAATTCATGCAAACAGTGCTTGAAAGTTAGTTTGGAAGTATTTTTAGTACCGTAGAAGAGTCAAAATCCAGCGGAAGAATAACCCCCCAATTGGGGCATAACAGTGGAAGAGACAACAAGGATGTGGAAAAGTTCATACCTTTTAATCCCTCAACTTCAAAAAAAGCTATCGAAGAGGGTCAGAAAGAAGACAAAATCATTGGGGAAGAGTGCTCCAGTAAAAAACCAAGGGGAGATACTAGTAAGAGGAGGGGATCAGGTCTCCCGTAAAACCTTTTTGAGAGAAAGGGGGTAACTTAAACTCAGTTCAGAAGGTATATCTACGCAAAAAAAAGATCCAAACCTGCAGTGGTATTGCCAAAAAAATTTACCATCGGTGGTGTTTTAAAGGGGGCTTCAGAAAGGGTGGGGCATTAGGAGTTTTAGGGGGAACAGTGAACCCTTTCCCGTGAACGTTTCTTTGGCCATACATGCAAAAAAAGATATTTAAAATTTGTGACCAGAGAGGTGTTTTTTAAAAAAAGCGGTTTCCCCCCAAAACCAACAAAAGCACCAATGGGAAAATTACAAACCCCATACCGTTGAGATGGTTTCCATAGACTTTCTACACCTTTAGAAGTGTAAAGGGGAATGAATAATCTTTGGGTTTTGGACATTTCACCAGATTGTTCAAGCCCACGCCCCTACCCAAAAAATCTGGAAAAAAAAGGCGGGAGAAAAGGGAAAAAAAAAATTAAAGACTTTGCATTTAAAATTTTGGGGTTTCCTACAAGGCTGCATCATGACCAAAGGAAGGGTTTTGAAAATAACTCTTTCCAAGTTGGGAAAGTATTGCAGAATTCAGAGGTTCAACAACACTTACCATCCACAAAAGGGAATGGAAGTTGGAACTTTCAATTACTTCTGGGCAAAGCTAAAAGACCTAACCCCTGAAGAGAAAAGGATTGGAAGAAAATCCTTAACAAAATGGTCCAGCCTACAACGACAAAAAAGTGATGCAAAAAAGGTTATATTTATGTTATTCGGCAGATTCCATGTTACTATTGACATTATATTTTTGTACTCCCGTGTTTAGAGCCTACAAAACTTTCCCGAATATGTTGTGCATGGAAAAGAGCAAGGAGAACATATAATTTTGCTTCAAAAGTTGTTACGAAGGACAGAGCAAACGTTTAAAAACTTATGGAACCCGGAAAATGTCATGGAGCAGAATTAAAATCAGGTAGCCCTTGTTAGTCAGAAATTACAAGAAAAAGGTGGACCCGGAAAAAAATTCGTTATTCTGGGGGGAAGGGGCAAAAATTATGGTAGTCAAAAAAAAGAGTAAAGGGGAAACCCAGTTTACGAGATTAAAACCGAAACAGGGGGTGGGGTAACAAGACAAGCCTCTTGCATCGGAACCTGTTGCTACCCTTTGGCTACCTCCACCAGAGAGACCAATCCCGGGAAACAACAACCAAAAAAGACCGTCAAAAAAGAAGCAATCTAAAATATTGCCCCTTGTAGAAAAAATCGAAAGCTCAAATGAGGAAGATCACACCTTATGCTTGTTGCCCGTAGAAAAAAAATGACTTTAAATCCTGAAGCTGTGAATTTGGGGCCCAAGCAGTTATTGATGAATAAAATAGAGAAAGTACACCCAGGGGAAAACCCCAAGGGAAGTTTTTAAATTCCGAAATAGTAGTCCGTTGTTGAGTAAGAGATGTTGATTCAAAATTTCAGCTGAACCGAGGTGAACCAGCGTTGATCCCGAACTAGAAATTCAGGATGATGAAACCCGAAACATCAGAAGAATTGTCAAGCAGAAAGGTTTCATCAAGAGAAAGAAGAAGACCCATGATGCTGACTTATGACACTTTGGGAGAACCGAGTGCGGTACCAAGAACTGTTCAGTTAAAACAGGTATTATTTCCTGCAGATCAGGTAAGACAGCCTGAGAAGTACCTACCACAGTTGAAGATGGTTGAAGATGGTCGGAAAATATTCCAGCAGAAGATATAAATGTCAATTTATTACTTGAAATTGTTTTCGTTGTTTGCTCTTTCTCTTTTCTTCTTTTTCAGGAGAATGTTGAGCAAGTAGCTAAGAGATAGCTTAGGATGTTTAATAATTTACATTGTTCCTTTATTATTGTCAAAATGTTGAGGTTGTCACTAGTGATGAGCGATTACGTTGATTATCGTCATCGGGTCGATAGTCGATATCGGCAATTATCAATAAGATATCCGATAGTCGATAATAGATTATCGCCGATCACCATTAAAGTCTATGGGAGAGGAACAACACCTTCATTAGTACACCCAAACAGGGCTGGAGAAGCTGGAATTAACATCCACAACAGTCAAATGGATCCGTGCTACATCTTAGGCAACACACTTAGGTTATAAAAGCCACAGAACAAAAGTCACAGACCATTCACTATCCCTGTCTTGTACCACAGCATGACCCTTAAACCTGCATGACCCACAAATTAAAAAGTGCAGGAAGGCAGTATGATTTGAAACATCATTTTACTTGAACTTTACATTTACTATACCAGTCCTAAAATGCAGCATGACCCTTAAACCTATTTGACCCAAATATTAAAACGTGCCAGAAAAAGGAGTCTTTGAACCACCATTTTAGTTGAACTGGACATTGACTATACATGTCCTGTACCGCAGCATGACCCTCAAATCTGCATGACCCCCAGATTTAAAAAGTGCCGCAAAAAGGAGTCTTTCAACCACCATTTTAGTTTCACTGGACATAGACTGTCCCTGTCCTGGGCCACAGCATGAGCCCCAAACCTGCATGACACCCAGATTTAAAAAGTGCCGGAAAAAGGAGTCTTTCAACCACCATTTTAGTTTCACTCGACATAGACTATGCCTGTTCTGTACCACAGTATGGCCATTAAACCTGTCTGACCCACAGATTAAAAAGTGCTGGAAAAAGGAGTCTTTGAACCACCAATTTAGTTGAACTGGACATTGACTATACCTGTTCTGTACCGCAGCATTACCATTAAACCTGTCTGACCCACAGATTAAAAAGTGCCGGAAAAAGAAGTCTTTAAACCACCATTTTAGTTGAATTGGACATTGACTATACCTGTCCTGTACCACAATATGACCATTAAACCTGTCTGACCCACAGATTAAAAAGTGCCGGAAAAAGGAGTCTGGACTGGGAGGATGAGGAGGTAAGACTGCTGGATGCAGGTTGCATTAACCACTGAAGGACAGATTGGGGACGCTGTTCGTTACTGAGATAAACAAAGTTTTGGCTGTACAATATCCAGTATCCTTTAAAGAGCTTGTCTGTGTTCGCCCGCGGGCCTCGCCCGCGGGCCTCCCCCGTGACTTTACAGCGGTAGATGCTCCTTTAAAATTCTCTGCCTAACTACCTAAAATCTGCAAATCTCTGATCTAACTAAGTTCTAAGGATCACAGATAAAAGTAGAGCTGTCTCTGTGAAAAAATAGAATTATTTCGCTGAGCTGTTTGCTGAGCTGTTTGGACAGAGGCAGAGCGCACGTCCTACTGCTATGAGACGCTGACACACACTGATCATGTACAGGAAGGGCTGTTCTATGTAAAACGAGGTCATGTGATATTTCCAGCCAATCGCAACCATACACATCCCAGTCATGACGTCGCACACACATCTCACCCTGCTCTGTAAGCTGATTTGCTGGCCGCCAAAATGACAGGAAGCACCGAAAATGGCATGATATTAATAGATTATGCACAGATTTTAACCTAACTTATCGCGTGATCTAAAAAATCCGATCAACGTAAATACCGTGCCAATTTCAACTTGGTCGATAATAATCGCTCAACACTAGTTGTCACCTCCCTTTAAGTAGAGGCAGGCCTAGAAAATAGTACTACAGTTGTAGAAATCAGGGAAAATGGAACCAGTAAAACACTGTCTACTTTTGAGTGTTGAAGACCGGTCAAACACTTAAGAGATAAAACTTATTTAAGGTAAATGCCTACCCGACTAAACTTAGAAGTCTAGTAGACTCTTTATGGACTGTTCTCAACTACTGTAAGTTGCTGAATGTCGAGGACGATATTAATCCAGAGGGGGAGAATGTGACCCGGGTAAGCTCTACTTTCACTGTTCTTATCAAGTGTAAATTGGTAACTTCTCCTTGGCCATTAGAGGGCGCCAGAAGTACCAGCACACAGCATGGTTTGTTGTACAACAGAACAATCAAAGCTAGTGCTGTGCATGCTAGAAAAAGGGGAGGAGACAGTAGTTGCTGGAACATTGTTGGAGGAGTGGATTCTGGGTAGTTTAGGTCTTATGTGAGAGAGTGAAGGACACAGAAGAAGGTAGAGCCACCTGACAGTAAAGACAGAGTCCTGTGTGTGTGCTGCGGCCACTGCACACCAGACAGTGAAGAGAACAGCCAGCAATCACAGCTCAGGAGTGACAGGATATGACTGGTGACTCTGTGAGCTTATTACCCCCCTGCAAGCAGTTAAACTGTGTGAATGCCAGGAGCCATTTGCATTGCTGTTATCACTGATGTTGGCTTAAGTTACTGTATGGAGAATGGACTTGAATAAAGCCTGTTAAACGGCCCTACAGTGGAACCTGTTACCTTTGATGTGTGCTGTGAAGAGGAGAATTACAAGGGCCCAACTCACTGAAAACCCCCCCAGTTCCCTCAGAATCCTAAAGAACTCTTCATACCCCACGCTGCAATCCTATCACAGTGGCGTGTGGATAACACGATACCAAACGTGTAACTTTTTTATTATTTTACATTATGCCATGTTCAGCAATCGGGACACAGCGATTTCACCAGATGTCCAATTGGGGGGGAACGGTGGCAACGTCTTCATGTTTTGACACCGGGCCCTTTTGGGCGTGGCGTTAAGGGGTTAAAGTCACAACACCCTGGGGTGTTATGGGTTGCACTGCAATCTAAAACAAAGTCCCTTACGAAAAAGGACGTACCATACGCCCCAATGTCGGAACGGGGTTAATCTGCAGTGACATCTGCAGAAGTGTTTTGCAGCTTCCAGCGCTCCAGCTAAGTTAGGAATGGAGCTGTATTTAACAGCTTTGTTCCAAGAGCATAGCCTTTAACTGCAACATAGTCAAAGGCCATACCCCTGCTCCATTGTGTCATCAAGACTCAGGTGGACCCAATAAAGCCTGGGGAATGCTTTTCCCCGTCATCCCTGGGACCTAGAGTAGTCCTAAGACTGTCTTTTTAGCAAGGCTGAAGCCAGGGCACACTGTGTGCTGCCCTGTTTTCTGCCTGTGTCACACTGACTCAGAAAGTAATTTTACAGTATTAAAAATTTTAGTGTGCAATAATTCCAAGTTAAAAAAAGGGGTTTTTTCCCCTTAAAATTTTAAAAAATAAGTATAAAAACATCAAAAAGTATAGAAAAATAAAATAAATAATAAAAATAAATATTGTGCATACATTACACAAGGAAAAAACCTAAACATTAATTAATTAATACATTAATTAATAAAAAAAATGCAGAAAAACACTTTTTTATGTTCATGCTGCAATTTTTTTTTAAATTGGCAATAATTTGTTTATTAACCTAAACTATGACACCCCCACAAAAAAAACAACTTCTCCCTTATAAAACAAGTCCTCATGAAACTACACTTAAAAAAAATTCAACTGCTGAAAAACAAATAGGCAAAAACTACAAAATTTAGCTAGTTATAAAGGCCTTTTCTGTGGTTAGGCATCCATACAGTCAGCATATAATTTTGCATGGATATTCTGGTATGTCCGTGCGGAGTTTGAAACTGTATGTTGATTGTACAGCTGTAGGAGTGGAGAACCAGGTCTCAGTTAGAGCCGGGATCTCCGTCCATTGCGATAACCCCCTCAATAAGATTCAATAACAGGTTAGCAAAAAACTTTCCACAGCCCCAGCGGTCATGTTATGGCTGTGGGCTGGGAAACTGAAGGAGTGCGGGTTTTTTTTGACCCCGCAACATTGCAGTGAGTTGGGGGGAGTTGTTTTTCTTTTTTTTAAATGGGGTTAAAAATATCACCCCATTACGGAAAAAAAGCAACAACAACAAAAGTTTTGGATCTTATAGGGTGCAATATGTAAAATAAATTAATTTAAAAAATCCACAAAAAGATAAAAAAATGACTAAAATGTATAGTCAGAACCACAATGTATAGTCCTGCCCCAACAATCCTAAAACTTCATATCACCTTTATTAAAATGTCTGTAAAAAAATGTAGAACTTATTTTAAAAGTCATTTTAGTGCCAATTTTTCCCCTTAAAGAAGTAAAGAAATGCAAAAAAATCCGATAACCTCCCCCCCCGCCTAGTATTGTGAAAAGCAAAAAAAAAAAAAAAAAAAACAAATGTTAAAATTGTATTAAAAAAGATGGGCAGGCATGGAAAAAAAAACAAGAAAAAAATTTTGAACATGAACAATCAAGTGTGATAAAAAAATTTTTTGGTTCAAACCCGCCCCATACAAAAAAGCGACTTTGGCATGGGCTACATAGTGTTGACTAAATTTATGCTGATGTTACTTTGACACTTCCCACTTACCTACATCTTCATGGCAACAGTACTCCTTAACAGCAGGAAAGGCAGGAAGTCTTGTAGAAACCATTCTTTGATCAAAATTGATTTGGTATCATACGGTAAAATCTAATGTGAGGACTATGCAGATATGTGGCCACTTCTCCATTCAGGTTCTCCTGGATATGGCCACACTAGGCACCTAATAATGCAGAAGGGGGTTAAAGGTCCTTCTACTCTTTCTTTCGAGCATTTTGGTAAGTCAAATTGTCGAAAGTGGGGAAACTTCTTGAGTTCCAGAACTAGGAACTGACTGTCTAGTAGGGAGCTTTTTTGGTGTCTTTTTTTAAAGGGGTTTTTCTCACAAATTTTATTCATCCACCACAGCCCGTTTTTTGGTTTCATTTTGAATTCAGGGGCTTTTACTGGCTTTCCCCAAAGGGTTTCGTAGAAACCGGCTGAAACTATAGAACCAGTGTGGCAGCATTTCGGGGAAAATTAAAAAGGTCTGTAGCTACGCAACCGAAAGGGGTGATGAGCCATCAAGAGGGGAAAATTGGAAAAGGGAAAACAGGTTTAAAGGACATATATTGCAAAATGACTTGATTTTGCAAGATCTTTAACATAAAAAGCAATCCTTGTAGTGAGACAACCCCTTTAAGTCTATTAAGCCTTTGATCAGATAATACTCTAAGAATATATCATGGGTAAATGCCAATTTTCATGTTATGATTATTAGTGAAAAGTGATATACTGTATAAGTTAAAGTGTAAAGGGGGGCTTTTGGCTCCTTAACAGAGTGCTAGTTGCAGAAATTTACATAGAGAGAGTATTATAAAAAATGTAAATGTCCTTTATATGCCCATATACCTATAATATTCTAAATGCTGGTGCATACCATAAATGAGCAAATTCCTTATTATTGAGTTGTATAGGAGAAACAACAACTGCATTTTTACTAATTTACTCAACTCAGTTGGTTGATAAAAATTAAGATAATAAAAAACCCAAAAAAAGTTTACAAAAATTTTTTTCCCTTTTGTGGGAGATCGGCAAATATCAATCTGTTTCTTGGCTTCACTCACTAGATCTTACATAATCTATTCACTTCTACTAACACTGCCATTTTTTTCTTCAGCACATAAAATGATTTGCAGAATAAAATGATGGCTTGCATTCTGTAAACATTTACTATACATCACTGGTTATCCCAGAAGTATTTTAACTTATTTTCTGCAACGTACAGACTCAAAATTCAACTACGAAGAAACCCTTAAGGTTTTGTTGATAAATTAGGTTGTTAAAGGGGTTGTCTGACAGAAAAAAAAAAAAAATCAGAAAAAGGGTAAATTAAATTACCCAGCAAAACTCTCTTTCTGCCCCCTAGCAGCCCCTGGCGATCCCCTCCTCTCGTAGGTGAATGGAGTTCAAGCCTCTACTGTGTGTCAGGACGAGAACTGGGAAGTGAAGAGGAGCTGATCACCCAGAGTCCGCAGCAAACACGGGACAGGTAGATAAGTATAATTTTTTTTTCAACCAACCTGGCCCCATTTTTTATTTATTTTTTTACCGACAACCCCATTAATGTTAATCATAAATCATTTTATTCTAGTTTCAATTAGTTCCGAAAATTAAACAATTCACAACATAAATGTTGATATTTTGAATAGATTTTACCTGTTCTACTATGATGAGGTCAATTAGAACTTAAAGGGGTTTTCTCACTACAGGCTTTTTCATTCATCTGAGCTTTTTCACTAGCTTAGATTTTCAAATCTCCTCCCAGTAGGCATGTCTTCCCTCACTGAAGAGTAATGAATCATCATGCTCCCTCCCTGTTCCTGTTCCCTCCTGAGTCCTCTTCTTCATTCTATGTGAGAAGTGCAATGGTCAGTTCTCATGCTTGGAGAGCTGTGTGTGTCACCTCCCTCCCAGGCAACACAAGCAATCCTTGTAACTAGAACACCAGCATTGATGTAAACAATTATAAATACAGCCTGAAATAATGAAACAAATTTAAGAAATGCACTCCGCTCTACCTCCTGTCTGAAAAAAATGAGGGGTGGGGCAGACTGTATAAGGGTGTGTTATATTGGTGGGGGAAGCAGATGTATAAGGGTGTGTTATATGGGTGGGGGGAGCAGAGTGTATAAAGGTGTGTTATATGGGTGGGGGAGCAGAGTGTATAAGGGTGTGTTTTATGGGTGTGGGGAGCAGAGTGTATAAGGGTGGGTAATATGGGTGGGGGAATGGAGTGTATAAGGGTGTATTATATGGGGGGAGCAGAGTGTACAAGGGTGTATTTTATGGGTGGGGGAGCAGAGTGTATAAGGGTGTGTTATAAGGGTGGAGAGAGTGAATTTACCAGGTAAAGAGACTCAATAATTGCTCAGATCCTTCACATTAAAGTTGTCTCTCTCACAGAGACAAGCAAAGGCAAGCTATTTCACACAGCTCAGGGGGGAATGAGTGCAGGACAGTTAATCACAGGACAGGGGGCATGGCCCGACCCCCAGGCAGCAGAATTAGCTCAAGAGTCAAACAGATTAGCTAATAATTGCTTTACTAAATGATTTAAGTAATACAAACTAATAGCAAAAGTGCTTATTTTTACTGTCTCCATCATTACAGATATGATGTTTGTAGCGAGAAAACCCCTTTAAGTAACATGCATGTTTATATGTTTTGTATTTCTAATACATAAATCAGTGGCACACTAAAGACTAAGTAAAACCTCAAGTTATATAGGAATATAGGAAATGCTTTACAGCTAAGGAAAATATGAAAAACCTGGACTCTTAGTTTACAGTATTTGATCAAGAGAATTTTATTAAGCTCACCTCCCAATACGTCAAGGGGTTCCCAGAGCAGGTTTAGTCCCTACACTAAAACATGTTACCTTTCTAGGGGTCCAATTCAGACTGCCACTTCCCCCCGGAGGATAGTGAACCTGCAATTGAATTAACCTGCACGGATTTAATGAGGTGCTGAGTGCAGCAAGCCAATGAGAATTGCCATCTCCCAAAAAGGGCTAAAAAATGTAAAAGGCTGTGCACATCTAATAATACTTTGAAAACGTAAGCATAGGTGCACACTGAAAGGCAATGACATACACTAATACATAAATCAGTGGCACACTAAAGACTAAGTAAAACCTCAATTATATAGGAATATAGGGAAAAGCTTTACAGCTAAGGAAAATATGAAAAAAACCCGGGACTCTTAGTTTACAGTATTTGATCAAAAGATTGTATTTAAGCTTCACCCTCCCCCAACACTTTAAGGGGTTCCCAGAGCAGGTGAGTCCCTACACTAAAACATGTTACCTTGCTAGGAGTCCATTCAGACTTTCCACTTCCCAGGAAATGATAGGAACCCTTTCAATTGAATTAACCTGCACGGATTAAATGAGGTTGGGTGAGTGCAGCAACCAATGAGATTCCATCTCCCAAAAAAACTAAAAAATGTAAAAGGCTGTGCAAAAACCAATATATACTTTGAAAACGTAAGCATGGGTTTCACACGAAAGGAAATACAAACACTAATACATAAATCAGTGGCACACTAAAGACTAAGTAAAACCCAAGTTAATAGGAAAAGGAAATGCTTTTACAGCAAAGGAAAATATGAAACACCTGGACTCTTTATTTTACAGTATTTGATCAAAGATTGTTTTAAAAGCTCACCTCCCAACACTCAAGGGGTTTCCCCAAGCAGGTAACCCCTACCTAAAACATGTTACCTTTTGGCTTAGGATTCCTTTCAGCGCCACTTTTCCCCAGGGGGGAATGGGAACCAGCCTTTTACTTTTTTAGTCTTTTTGGGGGAGATGGAAATCTCATTGGCTTGCTGCACTCAGCCCCCTCAAGGGGCAGTCTAATGGACTCCTAGCAAGGTAACATTTTTATGTAGGGACCACCTCTCGGGGAAACCCCCTTGACGGTTGGAGGTGAGCTTAAACAATCTTTGATCAAATACTGAAAACTAAGTCCCGGGTTTTTTTCATATTTTCCTTAGCTGTAAAGCATTTCATATATTCCAAATAATTTTGGGGTTTTTTATTTTAGTCTTAAATGTCCCACGATTTATGTAAAAGATTTAGTCATGCCTTTCAGTGTGCCCCCTATCTTACTTTTTTCAAAAATATTGGGGGCACACCTTTACATTTTTATCTATTGGGAGAGGGCAATCCATTTGGCTTTTACTCGCCACCCATTTAAAACCTGAAAGGTTAATTTCAAGGGCAGGTTCCATCACCCTGGGAAGTGCAGTCTAAGGGACTCCTAAAAGGGTAACATGTTTTTAGTTTAGGGACTACCGCTTGGGAACCCCTTGACTGTTGGGAGTGAGCTTAAACAATCTTTGACAAATACGTAAACAAAGTTCCCAGGTTTTTTATTTTTCCTTGCTGTAAAGCATTTCCTAATCCTTAAAATTTTGAGGTTTTTTACTAGTCTTTGTGTGCCACTGATTTATGTTTTAGATGTAGTCATTGCCTTTCAGTGTGCACCTATGCTTACTTTTTTCAAATTAATTAGTTGCAACCCCTTTTTACTTTTTTTTGTCTTTTTGGGGAGATGGCAATCCCTTTGGGCTTCCACCACCCCTCATTTAAACCCTGCGGGAAAATTAAATTTGCGGGTTCCTATCACCCCTGGGAAGTGGCAGCTGAATGGCTCCAGCAAGGTAACTGTTTTTGGGTAGGACTCCCGCTCTGGGAACCCCTTGACGGTTTGGGAGGTGAGCAATACAATTTTTGATCAAAAAAAGAAAACTAAGAGCCCCGGGTTTTTCATTTTTTCCTTAGCGAAAGCATTCCTATATTCCAAAATAACTTGAGGTTTTACTTAGCCCTTTTAGTTGCCACTGTTTTATGTTTTAGATGATGTCATTCCCCTTTCATGGCACCTATCTTACTTTTAAAAATAATATAGATTGAACGCTTTACACTTTTTTTTTATATTTTTGTATTGCCCTGTTTTTAAATTGAATATTCTTTAAATTGCCTATTATCACTGTAATTAAAATAAAGAAAATTGTGTTACCTTGTTACAAAGCTACATAGCACTGTTAATAATGTAAAGTGTGGTAAGTTCATACTGTAGTGATAAGTGAGTTTCTGTGAAACAACAATTCCCACCTTTGATTTACAAGAATGATAAAAATTTTTTATTAATTGTTTGGGGAAAACCTTGTTTTCCTCTTTTTGTTGTTATTTACAGTAGAAGAAATTGATCTGTATTGATGCTATAGAGTGATAGTTGAGTTAATGCTTTTTCATTTAGATATTGCACAATGTTAAGAAAAGGTGGGAAAGTTCATGGATTGGGGAAAACTTTTGTTTTATGTAATTGTGATCTGTACCTTATATTTTCAAAGAATGCAAATTTAAACCCTTTAGTTTTTCCCCTTTTCATATCATCATCAGTGCGTTTCCAAATAACTTAACCTAACACAAAAAACAATAATAAGAAATATTTACTTTTTTCATTTTTTTTTTCTGATTAAAATACAGCAAAATAACATTTTTTAACACAATTAAAATGCTCAAATTAACTGCTAACATAGTGTGCAAGCTAAAAAAACACTTAGGGCCTCATTTATCAAAACTGTCTAATAATAAGGCTGTCTTTGTTGCTTATTGCAACCAGAGTAATTGATTAAGTTGCTCTGGAAAGATGAAAGCTAAGTTCTGATTGGTTGCTATGAGCAACAAAAACAGTCTTACTATTATACAGTTTAATAAATGAGTTTCATTATTTCTATAAAGTTAGAAAATGTGATTGGCTGTAAGGCTGAACAATACAATTTAGACATCAAAGAAACTCAAGAAATGTATATAAATAATAGTAGATTGTCAGCAGGCAAAATTATAATGTCTAAATGAAGCTCTAGATTGGTAGTATTGTGTTTTGGATTAACGTAAAAAATTAGGGTTGAAGGGGTTTTATCCCAATACAGTTTCACAGAGTCAAAGCCAGCTTCAGGCTAATACTTCCTTGTTAGGCTGTGGGTGGGGATAGAGCAGTGATTGGCATAACAAGTCTATTATTCCTAGCTGAGCCTGTTCTAAAATTGGTAGTACACAAGGCAAGATCTAAAATTTGTAGTACAAAAGACAATTGAGCTCTAAGGAGTGAAAACGTGCCTTTATCTTAAACAAACAAACTCTGTCCCTAGAGATTACACACAGCAGGAAGTGAGGTCACCATGGATAGACAACACAGAGAGGAGAGAGGGATGGTTGGCAACTAAGAGAAACTTGTGTGCTCTCATATCTCCTCAACAAAGCAAAAGAAACAAAGCAAGATATTTGATAATAGTCTTCATTTACCTTTACCTAAACGTTGAAAGCTAATCATTGTATTGAGAAAACCCCTTTAAGGTTATTTTACTGTTTTCTTAGGCTTAACCTAGCTGTCATGGCCATTTCTGGTCCCATGGTGCTCATGCTCAAACATCACTTCTGATGTCCAGAAGTAATGTTTAAAAGCTAAGTAAACGCTTACAAAACAGTAAGAAAAAAACAAATCCTTAATTTCCGGTTAAGATTATGGTTATGGCTAGGGTGAGACAAAAAAAGAATACAAAAATGCAGCTTTGAAATGTCCCATACCCAAACTTTTTCACACGTTCGGTCAAATTAATATTGAACCAACAAGGAAATGTTTGAGCAATACCAGTTTGAATTTGCTGGTAACAGCTATCTTATAGGATTGGACCAAGAATTGTATAAAACATCAGTATACATTTGCAAAGTGCACAAAAGATGGTTGATGGTGAGGGTTGCAGGTCCCAGGTTCCAGGTAGAAACATAGACCTGGGTAGCGGATATGCATAAATGTCAGGCCTAACAGAGTGGCTTAGCTGGGAGGTGTAGTGCACCGGCGAAGAAGAAACAGAAACTCTCAAATTGGAATCTTGCAGTCTTTACAGTTTTCACATGTATTACATTACTCCTCACAGGTAGAAAGGGATTTCCATACTTCTGTCTACTGCAATTGCTTCTGATGCAGGCCTTTAAATATCTCTCAGATCTTTAGTCTCCTTCTCTCTATTGTAGATCTATGTCGGTAGGGATACAATTTATTTCCAAAGGACTTTACCATCACTTCTTAGGCTATTTACAAAAGACTGATCATAATCTACCACTCACTTCTTCTCTCACAGGACAGATCAAAAATCTGTCTTTCAAATTCTCTCTCTCCTCAATTCTTTTTCCAATCTACCTGTTCCTGCTTTCTTGCTTTTTCTCTCACTCCTGCTCTTGTGAGTGTCATCAGTAGGTTAAGAAGAAGTTCATTACGCTGCAAACCCGAGTTATGGAATACTAACGAACTATAACAGGGGAACACATTTGGATAGAGTGTTTAAATTGAATTAAGAAAGGGGGCTTACATAAATAAATTATTTATTTATACATACGCATATAACGCTTTTGCATTCTGAGCCCGCTTCCTTAATATGCATCGTGTATACAATTTGCAACTTTTTTTACTGGTAACATCAAAACGAGGCTATGTAGTAAATTATAAAATCCTTTCATCAAAAAGAGTACACGAACATTGCATGTTTTAAAATATATGACAATTCTAAAGCATTATAGTTTATAAAAATATAAAATATATAAGGAAAATACTTAAAAATTATGAAAATATTTTTAAAAAACAAAAATAAATAATAAAAAAATTAATAACCAATAACCCAAAAAAACTTGATAATAAAAAAATTAATAAAAAAATTTTTAATAAAAGGGGCATAAAAAATATATATCCCCAAAAAAAAACTCCTGAAGCTTAATTATAAAAAATACTAAAATAAAATATTATTAATGCAAGAAGGGTTTAAATTAAAAAGATAGCGTCCTCACTCATTCAGACCATTTTGGTTTTAAAAAGTACAACTTATAGTCCAGTAAACTTCCTTTTGCTCAACATTTTTCCCTCTATCTACAAAATTTTCGCAATAGTTTATAGGCTGGGGGGAAAAGTCCGGATCCCTGCTATTATGGACCTCAAAAAAGGAGGGGGCAGACTTAAATGGTCGCCGTGTCTAATATCGTATCGTGTTAATTAACCTGCGGACTTTATTTGGGGTTTTCCCCCCAACGTACTGCATGTTGCAGCCATGTTATAAAAGTAGATAACAAAATCACTGGAACGGTTAAATTTTTTCCTTCTTTTAAACATTTCCTTGTTGCTGTAGATGTAAAGCTTTTTATTGGTGACAATTTACTTACAGCTTTCATATGGATTTTTGCAGGTGTAACCCATTCGTTTTTCTGAAAGGTTTGTTCTTTTTTTTTTTTTGTGTATCGTCACATGTTTTTTTGATTTGGGAGGGAGCTGATATTTTTAAGTTCTGGTTTTCCTATAGATAAAATGGGGTCTGGGGAAATAACTTCTTTTAAACCAGGGTCACAGAGTAAAATATTCCAATGTTTAATGGACAAGTCTTGCTTTTTCCCAAAGGGGGCTGTTATGGGGGTAAAAAAAACATAAATTGAAATCCGTGTCACTTTTTGGGTTTTCCTTTTTGCATTAAAATATTGCCCCTGAAAAAAGGGAAGTTCCTTAACGGCTCCTTTAAATAATTCACTAGGTATTTCCTTTGTTTGAATTTATGGGTTAGGATATAGCTTGTGTATCAAAAAGTTTTTTCTTGGTGCAGCCCCTTTTTGAGTTTTGGGTATTGTCAAACGGTATGTTCTTCACCCCCTTTTTTGATGGGTTGAATTGAAAATTAAAAAAATTGTTAGAGTCTTCTTTTAAAACATTTTTTTGGGTGCCAAATTTCCATTGTTTATATAAAGATTTTAATCCAAAAAAATAGTTCATTGGATGGGGTGGGGTAATTTTATCCCAGAATTTTTATTTTAAAATTCTATGAACTGATTAAAAGTGTCAGGGGGGCCCTCCCAGATAAAAAATGATCATCATAAAACTTTTTTAATAAAAAGTTTTTAAAAAAAGGATTTTTAGGGCCACTGATAAAAAATTCTTCAAACGCCCCCATAAAAAGGTTTGCAGCGATGGGGCTACTCGGTCCCCTGTGTACCTACTTGTTTGGGGAAAGTGGGCGGATTATATTTTAAAAAATTGTTTTTAAATCAAATTCCCAATCCCTTTTAGAGAAAAGGGTTTTAAAAAACTTTTTTAAAAAAATGGGGTTTTCCTTGTTTAGAAAACTTTTTTTTTTTTAACTGCTTCTAAACCCAGCTTGTTCTATTTTTTGGGGATAGGCTTCACGTCAAAAAGATGCCAAAAAACCTCTCGTCCCATCATACCAAATTTAAATCGCGTAAAACAGAATCGAGTCCTTTAAAAAACTTGGGAAGCATTCCACCAGGGATTTTAACTGTAAAATCAATAAAATGGGGAAAAATTAGAAAGCACTGAGTTCACCCCTGAAATTATGGGGCATCCGGTGGGATTAAACAATCTTTTTGCACTTTGGGCAAAGGTAAAAAAATAAATTGAAGGATTTTTGACTATTTTAAAAAAATTTTTTTCTTTTTTCGTGTGATTTTCCCTTCAAAGCTCTGTTTAATAAACTCTTCATATATGGTTTTTAATTTTCATGAGTTTAAAGGGGAGCCTTTTTATATAAAATCTCTTCAGAATTCTTTTGCCTCGTTATTATTACATTGTAAACCGAATACCCCTGCTCCACCTTTATCTGCGTTAGAATAACAATCTTTATTGTTGATAATGTTTTACTACTGCATTTTCCTTTTCTCTGAATTGGTTTTTGGAAGGTATTTTTTCTTTATTTCCTTGACCTCGGGTTTCAGGCCAAGAAGACTGGGATATAGTTCCCCTGAGCACTTTTAGGGTGGAACTTAGACACCGGTTTGACTTCTGTCCCTAATCTACCCTTGGTGGGTGTTTCCTCGGAATTAGTTTCCTCTTTGTTTTTCTTACAGTTCCCTTTTTTATTGAAAGATCTCTTTGGGGTAAGTTTTCTAATAAATTTATGCAGGTCCTGGAATTTCTACAAAATCACAATCTGTTTAGGCTAAAAACCCACCCTTTGAGGATCCTTTTTTTCAAAGGAAATAACATATTTAGATAAATTAAAGATTTTCCCTTTTGTGTTCAAATTTTTCTTTTTTTAAATTATAAATATTATTTTTTAATTGTTTTTTTAAGAGGTTTTATATAATCTTGTAAGCTTTTGGGCTCCTTGTACCTCTAGTTCCCCCTAGACTTTGCTTTTTTTTTCATCTAGAGAGAGCTTTGGGGAGTGGGCATTCAGGTGACCTGCTTTTTCGGGTTTTCCTCTATGTGAATTGTAGATGTTCAATCTTGGATTCACCCCTAAAAAAGACTCAGGGGGAAGTGTATTAGAATGAATAACCAATGTTTTTATATCTATTGGTGGTTCCAAAGTGGTGGGTTCATTTTCAGTGAGGTCAATAATGTGTTATACTTGAGATGTGGGGTGAGGATGTGCTTGAGTAAAAGAAAAATTGGGTAGATCAGATATGGGGGGGATAGAACTAATGGTGGGTTCCGTGTTTGTTGTGCCAGAAGGGGAAAGCTGAGTGTTGGTTATATCGGATAGGGGAAGCTGAGTGGAATGTGCTTGTAATAGTAGTGTGGGGTGTTGGATAGAAGGGGTGGTAGGGCCAAAATAGATTCTTCAAGAATATTCTTCAAGAATATCATGTGTTGTGAATTCCGTTCCATTGGAAGTTTCTAATATTAAATGTTCTTCCTCACCAGTGGTGACTATTCGATCAATTTTTTCACGTAAATGTGGGAATTCAAATCTTAAGCCCCTTCCGCTATCTATATTTTTCTGTGTAACAGGTTTAACTCCACCTCCTTAGCTAGTGATTTTTTTCTCTTATTTACTAGCATTGCTCCAAATTTGTTTGCCAAAGATCGTTAAAATTAGTATCACTATCAGTAAAAGGATTGGGCTTAAAATTTTTTAGACCTTTAGGGACAATTTTCTCATGTATATACAGTTCTAAAAAAGTGGCGTCAATGTGTTGCTTTCTGATAGCAGACCCTTTTCAACGTTGCGAGAGATACCGTATAAAGTCCTGGTCTCCTCCTCTGTGAACTCTCGCTGATCTGTAATTGTCCTTATCGTTTCAGGTTGTATGGTGCCAGTGATGAGTTTGTCCATCAATTGGTTTCTGGTTGTCTGTCTGTGTTGTAAATAGTCCATTCTTTGTATAAATAAAGCTCAGGAAGAAAAAGGAAGAAAGCACAAAAATAGTGTAATATTGTTTGCAAACTTGTAAAATATCTATGCCCTTAGAGGGTTGTTGCAGTATGCCGATAGTCGGAGTGACCGCTCACCTGTTGAGGCTGTACAATAGAACCGTACAGCTAGGTAGTAGCGCTTCCCTTTAGCAGGGGAAAGTGAAGTGGAGCTCCGATCGTTGCGCCTTTCAGCCTGTCCGTGCCCGATCCCTGGCTGGATTGTAACAGATAATGGTGCACTCGTCCGCCTTGGGAGATGAGACACTGGAGGCTATAAGAAAAGAGCGCAAATCGGGTCCTACGTAGACATACACCAAATGTATAGAGATGGTCGGGTGCTCACCTATTTTTGCTGTACTCAGGATTAGTGTTGAACGATTATTATCGACAAAGTTGAAATCGGTACAGTTTTTATGGTGATCGGATATTTTAGATCATGCGATAATTTAGGTTAAAATCTGTGCATCATCTATTAAGATCGCGCCATTTTTGGCGCTTCCTGTCATTTTGGCGGCCAGCAAATCAGCTTACAGAATAGAGCAGGGTGAGATGTGTGTGCGACGTCATGACTGGGATGTGTATGGTTGCGATGGCTGGAAAAATCACATGACCTCGTTTTACATAGAACAGCGTTTCCAGCCTCAGTGTCTCTCCGCGTCTCAGAGCAGAAGGACGTGTGCTCTGCTTGTGTCCAAACAGCTCAGCAAAATTATTATATTTCTTCACAGAGAAACCTCTACTATTAGCTGTGATCCTTACAATTTAGTTAGATTAGAGATTGGAAGATTTTATATAGTTAGGTAGCGAATTTTAAAAGAGCATCTACCGCTGTAAAGTCACGGGGGGGGAGAGTGGGCGGGGCCCCCGTGGGCGAACACAGACAAGCTCTATAAAGAATACTGGATAAAGTTCACCAAGACTTAGTGTAGACATTGCACTGCAATAGCTTTATTATTAACAGTTTTCTATTGAAATATTTCCTGGATATTGGGCAGCCTGAACTTATAGGATACACATCTTTTCTAGTAACTGCAGGTCTCTTTGTTAGGTGCAAAAACTCCACTTTTATTATCAGTATACATTTCAGATAGGTGTTCATTTTCAATTTTGCCCATTCCACCTTTGTTGATATATCCACCTTGCACTTAAATTTGAATCCAGCAATTTTATAGTCACCACAGGTGAATTGAAAGGTGCCCAAAATATCTTGTATTATACGAATAGACAAGCTCTATAAAGAATACTGGATAAAGTTCACCAAGAACCTTGTGCCAGGCAAGGTGGTGTGCGATAACGGGCGAAATCTGCTGGCCGCCCTTAAGATCGGTAGGCTGGAGCACATCCCTTGCCTGGCACATGTCATGAACCTTGTCGTCCAGAAATTTCTAAAGAGCTACCCGGGTCTGGACTGCCTGCTGAGAAAGGCTTGAAGTCTAAGTTCGCACTTCCGCCGTTCGCACCTTGCTTCGTCCCTCCTGGCTGCGTTGCAGCATTAGCTCGGCCTCCCCGTCAACCGTTTCAATGTTGACGTGGCAACACGCTGTAATTCCACCCTCCACATGCTCCAGCGATTGTGGCAGCAGCGCAATGCCATTACGCAGTATGAAGTGACACATGGCCTGACAAGCAGCGGTGCGGACCTCGGGGTGTTGAGCCACCGAGAGTGGAGGCAGGTGAAAGAGCTCTGCACCATCCTTGCCAGTTTTGAAGAAGCCACCAAAATGGTCAGTGCGGACAATGCCCTTGTCAGCATGAGCATTGTGGTGATCTTAGTTCTGGAACGATCGTTGGACACTCTGAAACAACAGGTTCCGCCAGCGACGGAGGAGGAGACGGACACAGATGCGGACACGGAGCCTTTCTCTCCGTCAAATCCACAAGGCCCGACAGTTTCACAATTTCATCGGTCTTCATTAGGCAGTGGTTTGGGGTCCAGAGCTAGTGCAAGGTGGCGCATCAGCTCTCAGGGTGCATCATCTCAGGCAAGTCAGGGCTGTGTTGAAGCTGTGCGGAGGCGGAGGAGGAGGAGGAGGAGGAGGTATTCCTAGACACCGACATTACAGACGTCCCTGCCTTGGAAGGAGGTTGGGGCGAATTTGAGGCGGAGGAGGAAGATGAGGAAGATCAGTTTGCTAGTGCCCCTCGACCCAGAGGCTTGGGAAATCAAGGCTCATCTCTCACATGAGTGCTTGGATGCTCCATTTCCTACAACATGATCCTCGCATTAAGGCCATCAAATGAACAACAGTTACTGGGTGCCACCCTCCTGGATCCCCGGTACAAAACAAAACTCAGCACTTTCCTTCCACCCACCCAAATAGAGAGTAAAATGCAGGAAATGGAGACCTTGCTGATTGATCAACTGGAGACATCTGTTGCGTCTGCTTCACGTTCCCCAAATGTCACGGTGGAACAACATCAGCGACGTGACAGCAGTAGAGTGCCAAGCAGGCGTAGCGGCAGCAGCAGGCAAGGTGGCAGAAGCCTAATGGGTGACCTCTGGCAATCTTTGTTTACCACCTCACCAACGCATGCAATGCAGGGCACACATCCAACACACAGAGACCGCTTCAGATCATGGTGCACGACTATCTGCGTCTCACCACCGATGTTTTTTGTATGTGTTCCGGACCCAATAGACTTCTGGGTATCCAAAATGGACGAATGGCCCGAGCTGGCTCGTCACGCCATAGAGGTGTGTCCTGCCCAGCAGCCAGCGTCATATCTGAGCGGACCTTCAGCACAGCTGGAGGAGTCATTACAGACAAACGCATCCGGCTTTCCACAGATAATGTGGATCGTTTGACTTTCATCAAGATGAATCAGGCATGGATCTCTGATGATGTTGTGGCCCCAATTGCCGAGGTCACCGATTAGTTGCCGGTCTACTTCACATTCCTCTTCAAACAGAAATGGTCCTCTTGAAAAATGTTTTTTTAAAATGATCATTTCTTACTGCAATTTTTATTCTCTTTTCCCAACAGTTCATTTTGCTGGTTTTGCTGTGAGGAGACTGTAAAAGACAGCAAGGTTTCATGACAACACCGTATTCCATTTACTCACTTTATCTTTAGAAGTTTTCGCATTGTCAATGGTTTTGAGGTCATGTTGCTGTGAGATACAGCTATAATTATTGTCCTTTGGAACAGAAATGTGGCTTTTAAGTGGCATTTCTCCCTCACAATTTTTAATAGTGGCTGAGAAGTCATATTTATAATTTTTTGGGGTCATGTAGCTGTGAGATAAAGCAATAATCATGGTCCTTTGGAACAGAAATGTGGCTTCTAAGTGGCATTTCTCCCTCACAATTTTTAATAGTGGCTGAGAAGTCATATTTATAATGTTTAGGGGTCATGTAGCTGTGAAATACAGCAATAATCATGGTTCTTTGGAACAGAAATGTCCCTTCAAAGTGGCATTTCTCCCTCACAATTTTTAACAGTGGCTGAGAAGTCATTTTTATAATTTTTTCGGTCATGTGCTCTTTGAAATGCAGCAATAATACAGTTCCTATTATAAAAAAATGTTATTTCTAACAGACATTTGTTCTTCACAATTGTCCAAAGTGGCTCAAGGGTCATGCTTTGAATTTTTGGGGGCATTTTGCTTTGAAATGCAGCTATACTACAGGTCCTAGTATAAAAAATGTTGTTTCTCAAAGACATTTGTTCTTCACAATTGTCAAGAGTAGCTCAAGGGTGATGGTGCTGTCAGAAACAGGAATAGGTAGGACACTGTTAATGGACAAATATTGCAAAATGACTTGTTTTTTGCAAGATCTTTAACATAGCTATCAATCCCTGTATTGAGACAACCCATTTAATACAATTAAAAAAAGAGAAACAAAGACATGGTGGGATTCCATCCTATTTTAAAAATGTGTTTTCTAGAATTAAACTACTAAAAAACTTGCATTTACAAAATAGCTGTTAAAAAAATTCCTCTGAATTGTACAAGGGAGGTACAGGAAAACTTGACCAGATGTAGGTTATTCAGAGGACATGGAGTATGGAGCACGGACAGAGAATAAAGTACAGAGACAATTTCCTCCAGCACGCTGAGTAAAATAAAAAAAGAATGACAAGAAAAAGGGCACCTGGGTGTAACAGGAGCGTTAACCACCAGTATTTCCAAGTGAAGCTCAATTGGTACGCACTCATACGGAGGGGCAAGCGCTACCCTGGACAGGGACAGTATATGTCCAGTGAAACTAAAATGGTGGTTGAAAGACTCCTTTTTCCGGCACTTTTTAAATGCGGGGGTCATGCAGGTTTGGGGCTCATGCTGTGGCCCAGGACAAGTATAGTCAATGTCCAGTGAAACTAAAATGGTGGTTGAAAGACTCCTTTTTCCGGCACTTTTTAATCTGTGGGTCAGACAGGTTTAATGGTCATTCTGCGGTACAGGACAAATATAATCAATTTCCAGTGAAACTAAAATGGTGGTTGAAAGACTCCTTTTCCCGGCACTTTTGAATCTGTGGGTCAGACAGGTTTAATGGTCATTCTGCGGTACAGGACAGATATAGTCAATGTCCAGTGAAACTAAAATGGTGGTTGAAAGACTTCTTTTTCCGGCACATTTAAATGTGGGGGTCATGCAGGTTTGGGGCTCATGCTGTGGCCCAGGACAGTATAGTCAATGTCCAGTGAAACTAAATGGTGGTTGAAAGACTCCTTTTACCGCACTTTGAATCTGGGGTCATGCAGGTTTGGGGCTCATGCTGTGGCCCAGGACAGGTATAGTCAATGTCCAGTGAAAATAAATGGTGTTTGAAAGACTCCTTTTTCCGGCACTTTTAAATCTGGGGGTCATGCAGGTTTGGAGCTCATGCTGCGTTCCAGGACAGGGATATTCAATGTCCAGTTCAAGTTAGATGATGGTTCAAATCATACTGCCTTCTGGCACTTTTTAATTTGTGGGTGATGCAGGTTTAAGGGTCATGCTGTGGTACAAGACAGGGATAGTGAATGTTGTGTGCTTTTTTTTCTGTGGCTTTTATAACCTAAGTGTGTTGCCTAAGATGTAGCACGTATCCATTTGACTGTTGTGGATGTTAATTCCAGCTTCTCTTTAATGGTCATCGCTCATAATCGACTGCTCACTATCGACTATCTTGTCGATGATGGTCGACTATCGAACATCGACAGATGTCGATGGCAACGCAATCGCCCAACACTACTCAGGATACGGTACAGCTCGTATTAGCGCTTAATCTCTCTATGTAGAGATTTGAAGAAGAGAAGCTCCGGTCCCGACTCCCGCCTCCGGTTCCACGAGGATGCCGACCTGAAACGATAAGAACAACTACAGACCAGCGAGAGTTCACGGAGGAGGAGACCAGGACTTTATACGGTATCTCTCGCAACCTTGAAAAGGGTCTGCTATCAGAAAGCTTTCGACACATTGACGCCACTTTTTTAGAACTCTATATACATGAGAAAATTGTCCCTAAAGGTCTAAAATATTTTAAACCCAATCCTTTTACTGATAGTGATACTAATTTTAACGATATTTGACAAGCAAATTTGGAGCAATGCTCCTTGAATCTTATGGGTCTGATAGTAAATAAGAGAAAAAACAATTGTTTAACACTAGCTAAGGAGGTGGAGTTAAACCTTATAGCCTTCTCAAATTTTAAATCCCACCCAGAGTATTATAACCTCGAACAAAAAAATGATTAATAACTTAAAAAGAAACGAACTGGATGTAATTAATAAAAAATTACATAAGTTAACTAGAGACAGATTTGACAAATCAAACCCACAACCTCACGGCAATAGAAATCGAAGACCTAATTTTGATGAGGAACCTGAGATTGCACAAGACAACACACATGAACAAATGGATACTCCTACTATAGTTGATCCAGTGGTGAGAACCAGGCAATACAGTGAGGCTGTTAAAAGAATCCCTCAGAGGAAAGATCATGATACTTTTAGACCCCGTTTGAACAGTAAGGGGTATACATATAGAAATAATAACAATAATAATAATAAAAAAGATACTCCAATGATAAATCAAGCCCCTGTTTATTTTTGAATTCAAACCTTAAAAATACAAACCTTGCCGAAAAAAATAGAAACAACATCCCTGTTACACAGAAAAATATAGATAGCGGAAGGGGCTTAAGATTTGAATTCCCACATTTACGTGAAAAAATTGATCGAATAGTCACCACTGGTGAGGAAGAACATTTAATATTAGAAACTTCCAATGGAGCGGAATTCACAACACATGATATTCTTGAAGAATCTATTTTGGCCCTACCACCCCTTCTATCCAACACTCCCACACTACTATTACAAGCACACTCCACTCAGCTTTCCCTATCCGATATAACCAACACTCAGCTTTCCCCTTCTGGCACAACAAACATGGAACCCACCTTTAGTTCTATCCCCCCCATATCTGCCCTATTCAGTTTTTATTTTACTCAAACAAACCTCACCCCACATCTCAAGTATAACACATTATTGACCTCATTGAAAATGAACCCACCACTTTGGAACCACCAATAGATATAAAAACATTGGTTATTCATTCTAATACACTTCCCCCTGAGTCTTTTTTAGGGGTGAATCCGAGATTGAACATCTACAATCACATAGAGAAAAACCTGAAAATGCAGGTCACCCTGAATGCCCACTCCCCAAAGCTCTCTCTAGACTGAAAAAGAAAGCAAAGTCTAGAGGAACTAGAGGTACAAGGAGCCGAAAAGCTTACAAGATTATATATAACCTCTTGAAAAAACAATTAAAAAATAATATTTATAAGTTAAAAAAGAAAAATTTGAACACAAAAGAGAAAATCTTTAATTTATCTAAATATAAGTTATCTTCCATTGAAGAAGGCATCCTACCGAAGGGGCTGGGTTTTAGTCCTGATAACACGATTGATGATTTTGTAGTATTCCAGGACCTGCATAAATTTATTAGAAAACTTACGCTCAAGAGATCTTTCAATAAAAAAGGGAACTGTAAGAAAAACAAAGAGAAAAAAAAAAAACTACCTTCCAAAACCAATCTCAGTAGAAAGGAAAATGCAGTATTAAAACAATTATCAAACAATAAAGATATAGTTATTCGTAACGCAGATAAAGGTGGAGCAGTGGTAATTCAGGATTACGATGTATATAATAACGAGGCACTAAGAATTCTGAATGATGAGTTTTATTATAAGAAGGTCTCACCTGTAACTCATGACAAATTAAAAACCATATATGAAGAGTTTATTAAACAGAGCTTTGAAGGGAATATCATCACGAAAGAAGAAAATAATTTTTTAATAGTCAATAATCCTTCAATTCCATTTATTTACTATTTGCCCAAAGTGCACAAAGATGTGATTAATCCACCTGGATGCCCCATAATTTCAGGGGTGAACTCAGTGCTTTCTAATCTTTCCCATTTTATTGATTTACAGTTACAACCCCTGGTGGAACGCTTGCCAAGTTTGTTTAAAGATTCAGATTCTGTTTTATGCGACTTAATTGGTATGCAGTGGGACGAGAGGTTAATTATGACATCTCTTGACGTGACAGCTCTATACTCCAATATTAGACACGAGCTGGGTTTAGAAGCAGTTTTAAGTTTTCTAAACAAGGAACCCATTTTTTCTGAAGTTTTTAAAACCTTTCTACTCAAAGGATTGGAATTGATTTTAAAAAACAATTATTTTAAATATAACTCCGCCCACTTTCACCAACAAGTAGGTACAGCGATGGGGAACAGAGTAGCCCCATCGCTGGCAAACCTTTTTATGGGGGCGTTTGAAGAATTTTTTATCAGTGGCCCTAATAATCCTTTTTTTAGAAACATTATTTATTATAAAAGTTTTATCGATGACCTCATATTTATCTGGGACGGCCCCCCCCCCTGACTCTTTTAATCAGTTCGTGGAACTTTTAAATAAAAATTCATGGGGCATAAAATTTACCTCCACAGTCCATCCACATGAACTTATTTTTTGGGACTTACATCTTTATATAAACAATGGAAAGTTGGTATCCAAAACATTTTTTTAAAAAGACGGACTCTAACAATTATTTAATGTTCAATTCAAACCATCAAAAAAAGTGGGTGAAGAACATACCGTTTGGACAATACCGAAGACTCAAAAAGAACTGCACCGAAGAAAAAACTTTTGATACACAAGTTGATATCCTAACCGATAAATTCAAACAAAGGAAATACCCTAGTGAATTATTGAAAGGAGCCCGTAGTAAGGCAGCTTCCCTTACTCAGGAGCAATATTTGAATGCAGAAAGGAAACCGAAGAGTGACACGGATTTCAATTTATGTTTTATCACCACCCATAACAGCCAGTTTAGGGAAATGCAAGACATTGTCCATAAACATTGGAATATTTTACTCCGTGACCCTGGTTTAAAAGAAGTTATTCCTGCACGACCCCATTTTATCTATAGGAAATCCAGAACACTAAAAAATATACTAGCTCCCTCCAAACTCAAACAACATGTGACAGATACCACAAAAAAAGAAAAAGAAAAAACCTCTCAGATAAAAAGAATGGCTCTACACCCTGTAAAAATCCCATATGCAAATGCTGTAAGCAAATTGTCACCAATAACAGCTTTACATCTACAGCCAGCAACAAGAGAAGTTTTTAAAATGAAGGAAAATTTAACCTGTTATCTACTTGATAACATGCAGCTGCAATATGCAGTACGTAGGGAAGACCTCAACTAGATTGTCCCACAGGTTAATTAACCATCGATACGATATTAGACACGGCAGACTCATTTATAGTCTGCCGCGTCACTTTTTAGAGGTCCATAATAGCAGGGATCCAGATTTTTCCATCCAGCCTATCGAACGTATTGCAGAAAATTCTGTAGATAGAGCAAAAATGTTGAGCAAAAGGGACGTTTACTGTATCTATAAGCTTAGTACTTTAAAACCACACGGTCTGAATGAGATGCAGGACGCTATCTTTTCATAAACATTCTTGCATTAATAATATTTTATTCATATGTATTTATTATAATTAAGCTTGAGGGAGTTTTTTTTATGGTATATATATTTATTCATGCACCTTTTATTAATATATTTTATTAATGTTTTATTATCAAGTTTTTATGGATTATTGGTTATTATATTCTTATTATTTATTTTTTTATTTTAACTATTTTCATAATTATTAAAGTATTTTCCTATATATATTTTATATTTTTATACAACTATAATGCTTTAGAATATGTCATATATTTGTAAAACATGCAATGTTCGATGTATCTCTTCTTTATGAATGAATTTTATACGTTTACTACTTAGCCTCGTTTTGATGTTACTAGTATAAATAGTTGCAACATTGTACACATCGATGCATATCTGAGGAAGCGGGTTCAGACCTGCGAAACGCGTTATATGCTGTATAGTATAAATAAATAATTCTATTTATGTAAGCCCACTTGTGCTTAATTCATATTAAGCACTCTAGTCCAAATAGTGTTCCCCTGTTATAGTTCGTTAGTATTCCCTAACTCGGGTTTGCAGCGTACTGAACTTCTTCTTATCGTACACCTTGGCGTCCTCGTGAAACCGGAGGTGAGAACCAGGACCAGAGCTGCTCTTCTTCAAATCTCTACATAGAGAGATTAAGCGCTAATACGAGCTGTACCGTATCTTGAGTACAGCAAAAATAGGTGAGCACCCGACCATCTCTTTACGTTTGGTGTATGTCTACGTAGGACCCGATTTGTGCTCTTTTCTTATAGCCTCCAGCATCTCATCACCCAAGGCGAACGAGCGCACCATTATCTGTAATCAGTAGGTTGTAACAGACTGGAAGAGTCAAAGAAAGTCAAAGAAGGGGATGTCCTTTGGCGACATCACACACTGATGACCACTTCATTGTTAACAATGCCCTGCGGAACCAGATGATAAAGGCCACATAGCTCCAAGCTCATTTATGGGAGGTGAGAGGCAACCAAGTGTCATGTGAAAACCATTTACATCAACGTGGTCTGCATGATACCTAACCTGGCTGATGCATTATGCTCTCCTTGACGTATCTAGCATTGCTGGTGGCCATAATTGTTTCTCAAAGTGAATCGACTTTTATCACTGAACAGCACTGCGGACCATTGCGTCCTTGTCCAGCAGTGGTCCTCAGAATGCTTTCTGGCCTATGCAAGACAATGATGCCTGTGCCTGGTGGAGTAGTCAGGCTGTCTAGCACTCAGTCTATATTGATGTAAACGATTTCAAATGGTCTTATGTGACTCTGTGGTGCCTCCCTAAAACGTGTCTGGAGTTGTGTGGCATGGTGTGGAGTTTTTTGGCTGCATAGAGGTATAATTAGAAAATAGAATGAGATTGTTATTCTGCGGTATAGTGTTTTAATGAGACCACATCTGGAATGCTAAATTCAGTTCTGTAGACCTTACCTACAAAAAGGCAATGAAAAAATAGAACTGGTCCAAAATATTTAAATAATGTTCAGGAGGGAAGTGTTTTTAATGAGAAACTAAACACAAGAACATTGATCATTTGTTTTTGCCAGGAGTTTACCATTTACAGAAGTGAATGGCAATGTCTTGTCTCCATCTTCTCACTGAACTAAAAATATAAGCCCAGCCAAACTAAGTATGTGCCATAGGCGCCCCTGCGACCCTCATCCCGGGTCGCAGGCGCATCCGTGTCCCACTGGCGAGCGGCGCCACAACCCGCATGTCGGGTCGCAGACGCCCTTGCTCCACTGCCCAGTCTCTGCCTTACTCACCCAGCCACGCTCCTGCTCATGTCTCTGTCTCCCAGTGTGCGTGTCCCCGCTACCACGGGCACGCGCGCACACCAGCAGTGTTAGATTTAAAGGGCCAGCGCACCGGTAATTTTCTATTGCCGGACGCTGCCCCTATTCAAGCCTGCCTCTTCCTGATCCCCTTGACGGATGTTTAGTGCCTTATTGCCTACAGAAAAAGCATTCCTTGGGTCTTGTCTGATATCTTTCGTACCATACCATTTGCCTCCGTCCCTCGACCACGAACCATTGCCGCCTGTCCTGACCTTACCGCCTGTCCTGACCTTACCGCCTGTCCCCGACTCCGAGTTTGCCTTATGATTTTGTACCACGCTACACCTCGGCGGCTGCCACCGCAAGCAAGTCACGTCAGGGGTAGCGACCTGGTAGACTCCCGCCATAGCAAGTCCATCCCGATTTGCGGCGGACTCTGGTGAATACCGGAACCTACTTAGATTCCGATCCCTGGCGTGCCTCATACCATTGCTTGTGGTGGTCCAGAGGATCCACTACTGCTGATCATTACAGTATACATGTTTATTGGGAGGTTGAAGGTGAATCCTGTTAATGCAATGCATGCTCAACTGACAGCCTTATTGTATGTATGGCCAGCTAAACTGAATAATTAACTGTGCAAAAACTTAAGGCAGGTGTGTTAAAAATGCTGAAAAGTAAGAATGTTTTCAAAAATAGTGTTAAAAGTGTATTTTTATCAATTAAAAAAATGCAAAGTGAATGAACAAAAGAGAAATCTACAGACCAAATCAATATTTGTTGTCACCATCCTTTGCCTTTGGAAGTGATTATGTCAATATCATTGAGTATGTTTGGTATTACATGAAGCGATAGAAAGAACTAGGCAAGTCTATATCCACAGAAGAACTTTGGTTACTTCTCCAAGATGTTTAGAAAAAATCTCCCTGCTGAGTTCCATCAAAACTGTCCACAAGTATACCTAGAAGAACTGAAACTATTTGTAGACAAAGTTCGATCACACCAAATATTGATTTTATTTTGATTTCTCTTTATTCATTCACTTTGCGGTTTGTTGCCTTGCTTTGCACAGTACTGTACTATATATAAACATTATTCCATTGATTGGAAAGGAACATCTTTCCAACAGTCAAGGCTTCATTTTGTTATTTTATGAATAATTTTCTTCTTCACAAAATATCTTGTTGATAAATGTACAACTTCTGCTGGTATCACAGTAATTAATTATTTATATGTAAATCTAATTAGAAAGGTTATGGTGGAAGCAAGCTGTGCTCAAAAGAAAGTTACAACTGAAGATTGAATAAAGATCTGTGTATACTACTTAAAATTCAAAGGATCTCCAGCTTTAATGATTGTGAACTATATTAAGCTTAAAAGACTCCATCCTCATGTACTGTATAGTTGCATAGTTGTGTCATCATATGCTAGCCTTCTCGACTCTATATCAACATTTAGGGCAATATGCATGAAATTTGGCGTGTAAATGCCTGATTTATGAACCTGCTCTACAGCGGGTCATAAATCAGGTGCATTCTAGCGCTAGGGCGCCATTTCTGGCTCAGGTATACCACTGTTCAAGCAGTAATGCACCTAGAAATGCCATATCAAAGCTATAAATATGTAGTTTTGCTGCAGTTCTAGTGCGCCCCACCTAGTGCGGGAGATTTAAACATGTATGAACGGGGCTGCGCCTGATATTGGGCTGAAAAGACGCCAGATATCTGGCGCAGCCCCATTTATACATGTTGCCCTTAATGTACATACAGTATATGCTCTATACATGGGGGGGTGTCCAGCTTTGTTATGTAACAGATACTTGTCCTATGGCTAGTAAGGTTCTATGTAGTGGGATATCTCAGTAATCTCCCTACATAGAAGGCAGCTGACACCTGTCAGCAACCGCAGGAAATAGAACCAGCTCCATTCCTACTGTTTAACCTCTTATAGGCAGCCATAGCACCTAAATGAATATGAAATGGTGCAGCGCATCACAATCGGTACCCCAGTAGCAAGTTCGCAGGTTGCTGATCGGTTAACATGGCGACTGGAAGCCAGGCAGGAAGTGGTAAAACCGCCATCTTTGTTCACCCTTCTGCACTGTAATTTCTGCAATGCAAAGGGTGTACTAATGGTTACACCCCCTGGTGGTCAATTAACCTAGGCGGACTCATTGATAAAGTGAAAATAATAAATAATAATGTTTCAAAGTGTAAAAAAATAAAAAAATTAAAAGTTCAAATCACCCAGCTTTTGCCATTAAAAAATCAAAAGGTTACACAGAATAAGTATCATCGCATCCGTAAAAGTCTGATCTTTTAGAAATAGCTTCATTTATCCCTTGTACTGAACACCACTGTAGAACATTTCTAATGCCCCAATTGCATTTTTTGGGTCATTTCACGTCCCCTTAAAATTGGAATAAAAAGTGATCACAAGGTCACATCTATCCCAAAATGGTACCAATAAAAAGTACACTTCAGATATCAAAAAATTCACCCTCACTCAGGTCCATAGGTGGGAGTAAAAAAGAGTTATTGGTTGCAGAAAATAGCACTGCAGCGCAAATTTAAGAAATAGAGAATGTTTGGATTTTTTCACGATACTTAAAAAGAAAACCCTACATATTTGGTATTGCCAGAATTATATGAACCTGGAGAATACAGATAACACATAATTTATACTGAAAGGTGAACACAGTATTATTATGACCGGCTGTAAGGAAGAGGTTAATAACTCCAGTCCTGGCCATTGAACCCGTCAATTAAAAGTGAATGCAGCATCTAAGCCAGGGGTGTCAAACTCAAATACACAGTGAGCCAAAATTAAAAGCTTGGACAAAGTCACTGGCCAACCTTTATATTTATTGAAAATATGTCTAGAATTGATGTTTTTCCTTTTCATCAGATATAAGGATGAACCTTTTTACAAGAAAACAAACTTAAGTTTTGTTCAAACAATATCTCTGGAATAAGCAAAGCTTTAATTGGTAGTCCCATTTTGGGAAATCCTCTTCGCTGGTGGTTCTGCTCATTCACATGCAGGGCTGGATTGCAGCTAGCAGTGCGCTGCCAGCGAAGAGCATTTTCTGAAACGGAACTACCCCTTTAATACTATGAACACTAATGCAGACTGAAGGTTAATAGACACTATGCAACTGTATGTGCTTTATATGTAAGATGAAAGATGTCCTGCTGCTCATCCCCTTGCTGCAGCATGAGAGAACCCTATATGTTCTCTCAAATGCTTTTCTCCCCCACTGCCTCATGACCTGGTACACTATTAGGGATAGAGAAACAGTCTGGTACCCACTTTATTTGTACTGACCACAGTCAGTTAATATATTATTGGGTACACTTAATGGTATCAAAAGCTAGCCCTTATAGGACTTTGTTAATGGAAAGATTAAAAAGTTCTTATAACATGGAGATGAAAAAAAATGATGAACAAAAACCACTGTGCTCAGAATTGGTTCAAGGCACACTCCACTGTGAGCCCAAACATAGCAAGGAAAGATTGTGCCTGTTGGCAAATATATCAATTAGTACAGCTTTGAATAGTAATGAGTCTGTTGTATTTTTTAGAGGAGTATTCCCCTCGTCTACCCTCCCACTCTCAGCAGAGATTGACTGACGGCTTGTACATAATCAGCCCATCAGTCCTTAGTGGCAAGTTAGGGGTTAAAGTGGTATTCCATCATTTGGACAAAAAACTTGAAAGAAAGCTTCAGGGTTATTACACACAAAAAGAGAATTTACTACTAGAGATGGGCGAATTTTATAAAAATTCAGTTCGCTAGATCCGCCGAATTTTCCGCAGAAAATCATTTCGATCCGAATTTATTCGTGGCGAATCGCGTTAAAAAACAGCTATTTCCTGGCTGCGGAGAGCCTGTAAGGTGTTGTAGAACATTGTGCCATGCTCAATTATGCATAGGGAGCGTGGTTTGGTCTTGATACAATGCTGTGTATTAGTATGACACGCAGATGACAGCTGCTGCTCTTAGAATCGCTTCACACTTTACTTCTCTGGGCAGTTACAGGGGCAAAACTGACCAAATAACTGAAGTGGGAACACAGCCTGACAAGTTAATGTTAGCACCAGCTGGAAAGAACCGAGCTGAGGGTAGAGATTCTACTATAGCGTCAAAGAGCACACTCCTTTTACACCGTCATCAGATGATTCCACAGATTATGACAGAACCTGTTCTGTTAAACGCTGATACATGTAGAGCCCCCCGAAAACAGTGGAGAGGGTGTCGGAAGTAATTTTGTGTTGACGTCACTGATTATTTTGCCCTTCCTTTCATCCATCAGTGTCAGCTTTCAATCGGTCAATAATCCATCAATATTGCTAAAGCCAAAAACAAACAGGAGTTGATCCAAAACAGAGATGACCAGTAAATGGGATATTTGAATATCTTCCGTGTTCTGTATCCACTCCTGCTTTTGGCTACCTAATCATCAGATAATTCTGATCCTTTTCATTCCTTCTGACAGATTAAAATAAGGGGAAAACCAAACATAGTGGCAACGTCATAGAGTGGTGGAGGGTGGAAACAGCATTAGGAAACCTCAGGGTGTTCGAGTGAGACAGTGGTCAGTTGGCAGCAGCATGAGTAGGACACAGAGTGGCACAATCACAGAGTGTTGAGGTGGCAGCAACATCAGTAGGCCACAGAGTGGAAAATGACAGGTTGAGGAGGTGGCAGAAACATCAGTAGAGCACAGAGCGGCACAATGACACAGTGTGGAGGTGACGGCAGAAACAGCAGCAGCATGAGGTGATGGCAGCATCAGAAGTCTACATAATGGCCTAGTGAAGATTGGGGAGGTGGGTGGCAATACCAGTCCCTGGTAAAGATGGTGGTAGATGGAGCAGCTGGCAGCAGATGTGTGGCATCAGGGTGGCAGCATCAGAATAGTAGCTGAGGCAGGTAGCCAGAAGAATCCAGACTCATTTCTCAAAGTTTTGGTGAGGCGTCATGGCTGATCTAATCTGATGCATAAGGCATTGGTGTGTGGAAATCCTGGCTGTTATACGCCTTATTCATCTTGACAAAGGTGAGTCTCTCCACATTTCAGGTGGACAAGCGAGTTCTCCTTGGGGTACCTATGGCCTCCGCAGCACTGAACACCTGCTCTGATGCTACACTTTTGACCAGACAGGACGGCTTCTCCAGTGCAAAATCGTCAAGTTGCGGCCACACATCCAGTTTGGCTGCCCAGTAGGCCCCCACCTGCTGGTTCAGGGTCTGCTCCAGGTTCTGCTGTTGTTGCTGGTGAGTACCCTCCTCACTAGGTGGGTGAAGGAAGCTGCTCATCAACGACTCCAGACTTAGGCTGCTGCTGATAGAGTTGGTACTGCTCCTACCCCCCACCTCTCCACAGAAGCCATGGCAGTGGTACGTGAGCGATGAGGAACCCTCCGGTCAGACCTGTCAGAGGATGGAATATGGCGCAGATAGGCAGCGGCCAACTGAGTACATAGAATTTCTCTATAGTACTTGAGTTTGTCCTCCCTCTCGGCAGGTGAAAAAAAGGCTCCAATTTTGGACCGGTAGTGAGGGTCCAAGATGGTGAAGAGCCAAAAGTCATCCCTCTGCCAGATGGTGACTATTCGGCTGTCACTAGCCAGGCAAATCGGTATGCAGCGGGCAATCTGCGCAAGTGACTCTGAGGCATTCCCTGCCTCCATCTCCACTGTATACTGCCACGGTGTGTCTGAGTCATCTGCCTCATCTTCCTCATCTACCTCTACCTTCTCTGGCTGCTCCTGCTCCTCTCCTGTCACCTGAGTAGAAAAAACACTCATTACACCAGACACTGCTTGTGCTTCAATGTCATCCTCCTCCTCCTCCTTCTTCCGACGATGATGATGATGAAGCCCTTGGCTTCACCCGGCTCCCAAGTCCAATCGGCTACATCGTCATCAATAAGTTTTTGCCCGTCACTGCTATCCTCCTCAACGGTCTCGGTATGCAGAGCCTGACCGCTTGCAACATAACCTCCCATGTCACTCTCCACATCACTACTTGACCGCCTACTGCAAGAAATAGTGGATTTTTGCCCCACCTCTTTGCTGCCAAGTAGCTGCTGACTGTCCTCGCTGTATAGTGGCGCTGAGCCCAGACCACATAGTAGTTCTCTGGCTGAGGGAACTGAATGGGAGAGAGGCGGGTTGAGGACAAGTGAGGGCTCCTGAAAGGCTCCCGGGCCATGCCAACTAAGGGTTGTGTCTGACGAACCCACCAAATCTTGGCTGGGGTTGTCAGATGTCATCTGGAAGGAAGTGGATGACCTAGTCAGCCAATCAAGAACCGTTGGCTTGGTGATCAACACACGGCTGCTATATAACAACGGTAGCTCTGACCTCACTGAGTGACCCCTGCTGCGACGTCCCCTTAATGTGCTGTGACTTGTGCCTGCTCCAGGAACATTTGTGCCACTGCCACTCACGTGTGAATGGCCTGCTACCTCTCTGTCTGACATACTGTTTGATCAAAAATGTACATTATAACAGACTTTGTTTAATGCCTGTATATTATAAATACACACCCTGTATTTGACTGAAAATTACCCCACAAACAAAAGGGAAATTAACCTTTGGGTATAAAATATCCTACAGAAATAACCAGATGGAATTCAGGCGTATATGGGGCAGAAATACACACACCCTGTATTTGACTCCTAATTACCCCACAAAAAAGAGGTGAAATTAACCCTTGGGTATAAAATACCCTACAGAAAGAACCAGAAAGAATTCAGGCGTATATGGGGCAGAAATACACACACCCTGTATTTGACTCCTAATTACCCCACAAACAAGAGGATAACATAACCCTTGGGTATAAAATACCCTACATAAAAAACCAGAAGGAATTCAGGCGTATATAGGGCAGAAATATACACACCCTGTATTTGACTCCTAATTACCCCATAAACAAGAGGATAACAACCCTTGGGTATAAAATACCCTACAGAAATAATCAGAGGGAATTCATGTGTATATGGGGCAGAAATACACACACCCTGTATTTGACTCAAAATTACCACAGAAACAAGAGGATAAATTAACCCTTGGGTATAAAATACTCTACAGAAATAACCAGATGGAATTCAGCCATATAAGGGGCAGAAATACACACACCCTGGCTTTTAAGGAGAATACCCCACAAGCTAAAACTAACAAAATAAAAAACGCTGGTTCAGGAACAGGTGTGTATATGACACACACTTGTGAAGGTCTTTCATCACAGTAGCTCAAAAAACGGGTTTGTTTTGCACAGAGTGCAATATAGTGCTACAGCAGATAGATGCTTGTGGCAAGAGACACACTGACAAGTGTGAGAATTTAACAAGGCGTCCGTATTTATAGGGCTGTGACATCACAGAAGCCCTCTGGTTGCTGATTGGCTTCATATCTGCACATGTCACTGAGGGTGTTCCTTTCTTCCTCCCAGAGTTTTCTGCCCCATGTCATGCCATGTGCTTGCGGCCATTTTAGAAAAAAAGACGATTCGTTCCTGTGAAGTACCATAAACTTCGCCTTCATGCAGAATCAAATTTTTCTTGAAATTCTAAACAAATTACACTTTGTTAGAATCAATTCCCCCATCTCTATTTACTACTAATCCTACATCCTAAACCTGTATAATCATCTTTTTTCACATTACTGCTTGTTTCATCATTCTTAGCACAGCAAGTGTGGGCGTGGCTTCAACAGCAGCCATTTGGGCAGCAGACTACAGTTCCCATCATGCCCTGCTGAAATCTTTTCCAGGTTGTTTTCCTTCGCTGCATTCCCCCGGCTGCTGAAGAGCAAATCTCCATCCTCTTGTGCATGTCATATTGTTCTGCCCATCTACTGAGTCTTCACATTACTTCCTAGTTACAGCCCTTTGCTGTTGCATAGACACAGCTCATCTTCGTAGTGCTGGAACTGAACATGCCTGACCATGAAGCTGGAACTGAGCTACAGGTTGTATGCCCTGGCAACAAACTATCAACATTCCATTTTGAGCCAGTAATTGTTTAGTGATTTTGTGGAAAACTACTGAAAATATTTAATAACCATAAATTGAGGATTTTTACTTTGCACCTCAAACTTTCAATATGTCAAGTTTTGTATATTGCAAAACTCCTTTAAATCCTCTAATCCAGGCATCCTCAAACTGCAGCCCTCCAGCTGTTGGGAAACTACAACTCCCATCATGCATTTATATAATCTATAACAGTGGGAGTTATGGGAGTTGTAGTTTCCCAACAGCTGGAGGGCCACAGTTTGAGGATGCCTGCTCTAATCAATGTACACCACATACTCATAATACTGCTGCATTATTTGACAGCTCATAGAAATATGTTATCTTGACTGGGTGGTGCAGATCAATTATAAAATCAGATGGTATTAATCACAAATAGTAGATTTTAAAGATCCTAATTTACCAAGAGAAGTGTTTGGTGTCATTTAGTTGCATAGACGGCTGCATTTCTTGCCGTTTCTTTTAAACTTCTGACAAGACACAACCCTGGAAATGAAGACATGCTGTCATTGAGTTCAAGCAGCAGACACTCTTAATACGAGCTGTTTAATGGAGACAGTGTAAATCCTCATGGTAGACTTGCTGCAGAAATACCACTGCTGAAAGGGAAAAATAAGAAAACAAGATGATCTGACCTAAATCTGACTGCGATTTTTGGGGATGGCTGCAGCCAACACTCCGGCTGGCAGAATGTCAAAAGTATGTAAAGCTGTGAGGAGAAGTGTGACTATTTTAAAGAATGTCAAATCCAAGATAGTTTAGATTTTTTTAAAGCGCTTTTATCTGTAAGACTCTGCGTATCACAAGAACAGGGGTCCAGATGTATTTACATTAGGCAGAGATTCACATCTCCACCTAAATGTAACATAGATCTAATACTCACCTTCATATTTATTGATACATTTCTGTTTTTTTTTGTACCCTGCACACTTCCTTTTAGTTGTAAAGAAAAAACAAAAGCTATGCATAGTTTTCCATAAATGACAAATTGCTGTAACAAAGTACTGAGAGTACTGAATAAATAGCCTCAACGTGGTGAAAAAAAAATCACCACAAGCATCTGTACAAATTTGCATTGACTTCATGAATATATAGCTAAGATCTACAAGTAGGGCTGCATACAAATGAAACATATGCTATCACTTAACAAATGGCAGCACTACAGCCCTTATCAACTAAATAGGAGCAAATAGTAGACTGCAATGCATTAGAAAGGTTTCCCATTCAGTGCAGTAAAAATAACAGAAGGTGTTAAATATTAATTATTCCATTATAGTAGTATGATACTTTCTGTCATTTATATTTATTTTTGTTCATTCATGACCATAGATTTCTAATTGTTCGACTACCACACAAGAAGTATACGTGAAATAAGGGGATTTTCACTTATTTTTATATGGACAGATAATAGAAAGATAAGACATTCTCTATCCAGATCTGCAATACATGACAAATCTAAGTGGCTCCCATCAAACTTCTGTAATTTACAATAAGGTTTGTTGGGCTTCTTCTGTGGTCTCTGTTGTTTTGATAGGATAATTGTAGTGTATGAAGAGCTTTGCTTGTTGTCAAGAGTGACAAAACTAATAAAAGATGTTTTGATGCAAATCTGAATACAGCCTTATTTGGACAGTACTGTGATGTTTTTCCAATGAAGTTGATGGGGTAAAAGGACAACGCTAAAAGTGAACAAAGAATTTAAATAACAAGAATGCAAAGAATGGCAGCTCACGAAAAAATGTATAAAGAAAATTGCCTAATTCTACAAATGAAATGTGAGGGAGCAATCTTCTTTTTATAGAAATTCATCAGCTCAGAAGGCCTTTCCATCGCTGGACTCTCATGCTTGCGAAAGTAGGCGTGTCCTCCAAAACGTTGCAGAACATGTGCTCCCAAATGTGAGGATGAATTCTCCTGGAGAGGTCTCAGCTCGCTACAAAGATGAGAATACCGTTTTGTTTTACTTGATTATATGTGTGCGAAATGAACAAAACTTTACTATTTACAGAATATTATACAAAATGTTGGGAGTTACCCTATGTTGTGAAATCTATATAAAACAGTAAAACGAATGTTGTCCAAAGATTAGGAGCATCATTGTTGCGGCATGTTCACATGTGATGTGTTTAAATGGGAGAAGACAGGATCCCCAGTTATGCTGATAACGCCTTACTTATTAATTGAAAAATATATTGGTGTGATCTGCATTTGTCTTAAAGGTTGGTTAATGGCAGTTGAATGCCAATTAGACCCTAGCCAGTCAATACTTTAGAATAAACATTATTCTGTAGTACTGTTTGCCCAGCTTACCAGTTCTATAGAGAGCTGGAACCTACATACATTAGAGTGGATATACTGAAGCTAGTGTAGTTTAGGAAGTAAAAAGAAGTAAAAGTCCAGTAGTAGTGAAGTTCAGTGGTGTTTTAGCACACCAGATTATTTCTGGCCATTTTTTTAAACTTTATTCCTAGTATTCTTTTAATTGTAGTTTTGATCAAAAAGTTTCAAATTGTATAAAATATTAAAAATACTATATAATTTTACAAAGATGTTACAAGTACTTTTTACAAGGCTATTATAATAAACCTTCAGTTTTTCACCATTATGAAAGGGAAATACAAGAGGTATTTGTTATACTTGGTTAACACACAATTTGAGCATTTTTTCTAGTTTTTTTGGTTGCAAATAAAAAAGACTTTCCTTTGGCCTCTACCTTCATATAGCAGCCAGCAAACCCTTCCATACTAGCCCCTATAGTTGTGCCGCCAAATCAAGATTCCACACAATGAATAGTAAAAAAGATTTTTTTCCACCAAAACCACATTTTTGGGAAGAAATCTCAAAAGTTGCACCTCTGTTATAGAATACCTTTGTTATTGTGGTAGAATTGGAAAATTGAATGCATGAGTGTGCAATTTACAAAATGGAAATTGCTAATATATCATAAAAAGATGTGGAGAGAGTACATGGAAAAGACACTTGAACCTCATTGTACTGTGTCATCGGGAGGGTTTTTATGTAACTACTTGTAGTTTTTCATGCGGATTTCCTTTTACAGGATATAAAAGTGAGGATAAAATACAGTTTTGTTAATTGCCAATTTTGTAAATATTTGTTGTTTTCAGTAGGACAGAGATGAGAAGTGGGAAGTTGGCTGTAAACTGTTTGGATCATAGTCCATTATCCAAGTGTTTCAATTTGGATTGGCCCAAAGACAATTTTGACATAAAGCACCAAAGAATTATCACTAACTTCAACTGTAACCCTAGCCCTAAATTGAGGTTTGAGTTTGGATTCTTAGGGCTTTTAGGGTTAACTTACCTCTCTGTGGCACTTCCACTAGTCTAATGTGACATGGGGCCAGAAGTAAAGTCCCGCAACAGTGCTACGGGACCCAGAAGTGCTGAGGAAAAGGATATTTAACATAAAAAATCCTGACCCTATTCATACCCCCAAATTAGCATTAGGGCTAAGCTCAGGAACACAAATTTTTTTCACAACTTTGGTCCAAACAGTAAGGATAGATTTGCTCACCTCATTGAGAATCCTGTGTGCTCAGTGAGCATACCAATATCGTATTAATGACATTTAGCCTGGTAATAGCAGATACACATTTTGCTGATTTTAGTGGTTTTTCAAAGTGCAGTTTTTAAGAAAGTGGCAGGAAGTTGCCATCCCGTATGCTCTGCTACTAGGTAAAGACATAGGAGTTAGTAAAGGGAGCTCTGTTGGTAGTCTGTAAGTATTAGGTGCTGTTTTCATATCATCATTTTACAGAAAGGGTTTCCTGCCAACATGGTTGCTGATCTGGGTTTGCTGACTAAAGTATTGTGACTCTGAAGCTGCTAATCTGACTGCTGAGCTGTGACCACAATAAAGGTGCTGCAGATTTCTCAGGGCAAAAGTGGATTCTAAAAAAGGGCTGCCTCTGTGACAGAGAGATTGGGATGGACAGTGGGTTTGGACTGCTGAAGGGCCCCAACTACTAGTAAATAAGCAATGATGTACAGGTAATGATAAAAATAGGTGAAGCAGACTCACAATAAAATCTGACAGCCTGTCTCAACTGCTGTAACTTCAAACTGTACCTACTTATGGGAACCCCCATTTGTACCCTGTATATATTGTGAAACTGACAAGCTTGCTGCCCACAAAAAGTCATATTGGGTTGAGCCGAGTTATATTGAACTGCATGTGTAGTTCCTAATGTACTATTTCCTTCTTACGGGATGGTTACCTACCCAACCCCTTGGTAACCTGCGGTAATTAAAGAAGCTACTGAATAGGGTAAGATTACCCAGAATATTTAAATCTTTTAATTATGTGCGAATTATATACCACACTCCTGAATAAGGACTGATATGATATCATGATGCATCATGTCAACTTTAAGTTCTGTTTATGATCACAAAGAGACGAAAAAGGAAATGTTTTATATAAAGAAGCATTAATTGTCCAGATTGATTAACTACCCAACCCCTTGCCTAACTCCTTGGCCTTTTCAACACAATTTGGTGTATTTGGCATGATCAGGCCAGGAGGATACTACAGCTGTCCTCCAAGTATTTTTAATGTTTTAAAGTGGACAGTGCTGGTGAACATGTGTATGTCCATATACTTCTCTTTAAATGGGACAGGATGCCTGTACTCCCCCAGAACTTGTGGATTGGTGGCTGCATGAAGTTTACAGTGGTCAAAGGACTTATAATATATTGCATACCTGCTTCATTGCCGTACAGGTTGGTCACCTATCCTAACTCTTGTCTGCCAACTTGTCTCTATTTGGCTTTACATATTTAAGATCTGAAGAGCCAGAGGTTAAAACTGTGATCTCCCACCAATAGCTTTACAGATATTACAAAATGCTCATGTGGGGAATTGTAGTTGTGCAACAGCCAAATGTTGAACATCACCTCCTGAATAGTTATAGTTCATGCCTCTTATCCCTCTTGCCCCTGCCACTTTCTGTGCTTCCAGTCCTTCCCACCTAAAGTCCTGTGTGTCCAGCCCCTGTTTGACACTTTAGGTAGCAATTTAGTTGGTAAAGCTATGCTCACTAATATTGATATTTTAGAGAATAACACATTTTAACATGGTCCTTTTGGATTCTCTCTAATCAAACTCTTCTTGTCTATATCACTTTATGCTGTGCTTTTGAGTCTTGTGGCATGTACAGCAGTCAATTTCTGTAGCGGTGGAGTTATCATTCAGCCTCAGACTCACAAAAGGTTATTAGATATACAGAGTCCTGATTTCTCTGTTAGGTTCTAAACAGGATGTACTGCGGTATTGAGCGAGAAGCTAAGAAAATCAGGACATTATTTTGTTGACAACAAAACCTTTATGCCTTAATACAGTCTCCCAAGGGATATTTCTCAACAAAGGTTTATAGCAAATATAATAAATTCATTATCTTGATTCATTTATTAAAAAAAAAAAAACCCTCTGGTGATTGATAAATAAAAAGATGCTCATTGAATACTTTAATTCACTGCTAAACTGCAGTAATCACTTTGAACCATTTACAGCTTCAGGGTGTTATCGGCAGTTTAGCATTCTGTGTTATAAAATATCTGCGAGCTTCAATGTAGAAAAACACATTTCCAGTCTGTGCTGCAAGGCAGAAATAAGATGACGTGTTTCTTAGCAGGTACTGATTTACTTTATGGGAAAAATACAAAACAATGTTGTAGACTTAAGTACATTTTAAAAATTCTGCAAAGCTTCTCCAGTATTAGGAAGATATGCTGATTTTCATTCAATTGAATTGTGCCAAATGTTTTTCTTTTTTTTCTCCCCCTTTTTACATTGCTTTGAAGCACCATCACAGACTGAGCCAGCCTGACAGTCTCTTGCCTGCAAGGCAGATTCTTAGATCAGAATCTTTTCTATCCTTCTGGCTAATTAGCTGCTGATCTGAATACTTAAATATATCATCTTCATAAGCTACGGCACGCTTGTTTCAAGCTATCGATACTGCATTAAATTATGACAAACTATTCTACAGCACTGAAGCAAATATTATATATAATATAATAATTTATATATAATATAATAATTTATATAATAATTTATTCAGTGCTGTAGAATAGTTTAGAATATATATGTATACATAGTGATTCCAAGTCATGATTAAAATGCACGACCCCAGCTCCCTATGTGTCTCTTAACTGTAGATGGCAATGCATGCCTTCTTTTAATTTGCAGCTAGACATTTCTCTGCTATGATTTTATTTTGGAGGCTGTGTAATGTTGGCATGCTCCATTTTTTTTAAAGAATACTATACTGCTTTTTTTTAAGTCAATTAACACTTAGGGCAAATGAGATGTGGAGAGTTAAAGATCAATTACTTTGGGTCTGCTTCTAAACCTTTACGATTTGCACAGAATCCAGCTAGGACGTGGAGATCTTTAGTAAAAGAGTCTGAACAATAATTAGTGCATTCTTTGTCACTGCAATTAATAAAATGGTTTTAAACAGCTTGTACAGCCATTTGACAACTACTCTTATCCTGATTCATTTACAACGTTGATATAGTCACCTAGAGCTTTATAAGAATTGCATCATGTATTGTAGACATTTGTACCTTATGACATCATATTGGCTTACTCTCAAACTTTCGTAAGCATAGAATGTGTTTCACTTAAAGATTAATGAATTTCAAAGATAAATTTATTATACAGTATCTCACAAATGTGAGTACACCCCTCACATTTTTGTACAAATTGTATTATATCTTTAACAAGGGACCTACACTAGTGAAGTAAGGACAATTCATACAATGTAAAGTGATCCAGAGTACGCGTCTTGTATATGATGCAAGAATTCGGGGTGCCCAGAATATATCTCAACATACAGTCAGGAATGTCTAAATTGCTGGCAACAAAAGAGTGTTCACCCCAGGTGAAAATGGACAAATTGTGCCCAAATTGTCAATATTTTGTGTGGCCACCATTATTTTCCAGCACTGCCTTAACTCTCTTGACATGAAAAGTTTCACCGTAGGCATCACAGTGGCCACTGGAAACCCTTCCACTCCTCCATGAAAATGGAGCTGTTGGATGTTAAAGGCCCTGCATTCCTCCACCTTTCATTTAAAAATGATGCCTCCCAGATGATCAATAGTGTTTAGGTCTGGATACATGATTGGCCAGTCCATTACCTTTAACCACATTTTCTTTAGTAAGGCAGTGGTTATCTTGGATTTTGGATTTATTGGAGGTCATTATATAGTCGCTGAGGCCGTGCCATTTCCAAAGGGAGTTGCTCATAACTCGTTGCTTTGCTCCGGATAGTCAACAGGTACATGTATGGCATTCATGGTTTCCCTCAATGAACTGTAGCTCCCCACGAGCTGGGCAGCTACTCAAGTAACACTCAAACCCATGACAACCCGTAACTCGCCCACTCTACCATGCTTGACTGTAGTGCAAAACATGTACACTTGTCCCTTTTTAATACTACTCACACGAGGTAATTGCCAACCACAATATATGACACAATTGTGAACCAAATAAGTATATCTTGGTCCTCGATCAAACCACATAATATGGATTCCAGTAAACCCATGTCCTTAGTCACAAGTGTTCGGCTAAACTGAGTCATATGCATCATCTTTAAATGATCTTTTCTTATATTGAACGACAGTCAAGCAGACCAATTTTGATGACGATTTGGAGGTATAAGGGTTTGAGCACCTCACAGACTAACCTCCCACCTCCCTTAACCCTCTGCAGCAATTCCTGCAGCACATCTAAAGTATGAAAAGGACAATCTATGTGATATTAAGCTGGACTTATCACTCAACTTCTTTGGTCAACCATGGTGAGGCCTATTCTGAGTGGAACCTGGTTTGTTAGACTGCTATGTGGTCTTAGCTATCATGCTGCAACTCAGTTTCAGGCTGTTGACAACCTTCTCATAGACTATTGTGGGGGTAGGCCATCTTTTCTGTAGAAACCAGAAGTTATGCACCTGCTACCCCGATTCACTGGACCCTGAGACGAGACGTGTAAACCCTGACCAGTCACTATGACACTTTTGGAAAAGTAGCTGGCTAATTGGTCTCGCAATTTGCCCATTTTCACTTTGGCGTATTCTCACTTTTGTTGCCAAAGGTTTAGTCTAGATAACTGTGTATTGAGCTAAGGGTGCACCAAATGTACACTGTTATAAAAGCTGTACACTGACTACTTTACAATGTATCAAAGTGTCATATCTTCAGAGTTGTCCCATTAAAAGGTATAGGGGGACATGTATGAACGGGGCTACGACCTGAAGTTTTGTGCATATCCTATTTCAGTCCCAAAGACTAGTGCAGCCCCATTCACTATATTTTTGAATGGGCACACTTCTGTATCACGTGCATTACAAAGTATCTGGAGGCGAGTCGTACGAAGCAACACATAAAATAGCTTCATGTACTAGCGAAATCCAGGTGCAATACTGAGACTAGCTTGGAACCAGGGTAAACCACTATAAAATAGTATTGGTCCCTTTTTGTTGCTGAATGCGCCTGAATAATGACCCGCAGAAAGAACGGTGACATAGATACAGGGCGCATCTACACTACAATCGTGTGAAAAAAAATGGTGCCTGGGCACCAAAAATCATACATGTCAAACATAAGTGTCTACAAGTGACCACCCATTCAATGAAGATCTGGCAGCTTGCTGTATGGTTTTGGCGTCACATCCCTGATATTGAGTTTTTTGTAAAGTGGAGTATTTCTCTTTCTTGACATTTGACTTACTTCATGATTTCAGGAAGGAAGTATTAAGTGGGCTTTTATTAAATGCAGTATCTAAGGGATTAAAAAAATGGTGCTGTGCATTGTTTTGTTCCCTGATTGCCCTTGCAATGAGGTGGCATAATGCCAACGGGTTTCATGGGAGTCAGAGACCTAATAAAGGACTTCATGGCTTCAATCTTACTACTCTTGTTGTACGCTGCCTATGTTGTTGTACTATGTTGTACCATAGTAATTAATTGCAGAACAGTGTACACCTTTGTGTCTCCTAGAAGTTAGAGGGGTTTTCTAAAGAGAGTTTTTCAGTGCTTGAGTGGGCTTAAACTAACTACAAGCTGGCCATGTTGCATAATGAGGAGTATGAAGCTTGCAGCCATCCTCCCCATTCATTTCCGTGGGAGTTCCAAATATAAGTACACTTGTTCGGCTTTATAGAATTCCCATAAAAATGAATGGGGAGGATGACAAGTGCCGCCATCCTCATTCTGAAATCTATGTTCGGGCTCATTGCTATCTATGAGCAGGCACCCTGAAATGCTGAAAACGTCACCCTATTAAGTTATCCTATTTAGGGGGACTAAACTTTCAAGAAAAAATTGTGTTGTTTGGGCCCTTTGTGTTCCCAAAAGCTAGAATAGAAAGTGATCAAAAAGTCATATGTATGCCAAAATGGCAGCAATAAAAACTATTTGGCTTGCAAAAAAAGAGCCTTCACTTTCTATAGATGGAAAAACAAAAAAGTTACTGGTCGCAAAAGTGACAATACAACACAAATTTAGAGCAAAATATTTTTTATTTTTTATTAAAAGTACTAAAACATAACAAAAACTCCAAAAATTTGGTGTTGTGTAATCATACCAACCTGTAGAATATAGATAATGTGCCATTTATACTGAACAGTAAACTCCACAAAAAAGGGACCCCCATAAAAATGTCACAATTAAGAGTTTTTTTGTGTTTCACCCCACAAAAAAGGTTGCTTGATTTCCTAGTATATTGCATGATACAGTAAGTGGTACTATTGAAAATTCCATCTTGTTCCACAAAAAACAAGCCCTTAAACAGCTATGCAGATGGAAAAATAAAAATGTATGACTCTTGGAAAGAGGGGAGTAAAATTAATTGCAACATAAACAAAAAATCCCTGTGACGCAAAGGGGTTTAAGAAATGAGTTTAAAGCGTTATTCCTGTTTTATTAATTGGCTTTAAACATATAGTCAAATGTAAATAAAGACTATGAATACATTACTTTTCTGATCTTGCTTTTCTTCAGTTAGGAGCAGATTTTATCTCCTGCTTTGGTTTACAAGCTTCGATAGTTACTGCTAGAGATGGGCGAATTTCTCAAAATTCGATTCGGTCACTTTGCCGAATTTTCCGACAAAATTTGGTTTACGTACACGAATTACTATCGGCCAACGAAATGCGTTAAAAAGCAGCTATTTCCAGGCCTGCACAACCTGCAGTGTGCTGTAGGAACGATATGCCATGCTTAAATATGCAGAAAGAGAGCTTTGGTTTAGGTCTTCAACAATGTTGTGTAGTTTATTTAGTAATGACACGCAGATGACAATGCCGGCCGCTCTTGAGAACACTTCACTATAAAATTTCCCATGGGCACTATAAGAGGGCAAAACTGACCAAAAAACTCAAGCGGGAATGTAGCCTGATAAAGTCCATGGCCACGAAAGCTTGGGAAAAAACAAGCAGAGAGCTCCGGGTGGCAACATTAGTGGTGGAAGTGTGACGGCGGCAGCCACAGCAGCATTGAGGTCAGGCAGTGGCACAATGATAAACTGGAGTGTGGCAAAACACGAGGAAGCCACAGAGTGGCAGCAAGACTGGAGTCGAAGGTACGGCGTCGAGCAAGTAATGAGGTTCAGCAGTGCACACTGACTTTCAGAGGCGGCAAAATCAGTATAAGCCACAGAAGAGCCAACAATGATACAGTGTGGAGCACGACAGCAGCAAGTCATGAGATCGATGCATTGGCAACAATGACATTCTGGGGACGGCAAAATACAATTAGGCCACAGAGTGCACAATGAAACGTGTGAAGGTATACGACAGCAGCACATGACATCAGGCGCAGTGGCACAATGACATTACTGGAGGCGGCAAAGAAAACAGTATTAGGGCCACAGAGAGGCACAATCACTACACAGTGTGGCGGTCACGGTCGTCATCATATAATAGATCCAGGCCGTGAGTCAACAATGACATTCTTGGAGGCTGCTAAAACAGTATGTAGCCACGTGAGTGGCACAATCACACAGTGTGGAGGTCACGGCTGCAGTCAGTATAGACATGCATTGGCACAATGACAAATCAGGAGGCCGCAAAACAGTATTAGGCCACAGAGTGGGCACAATCACACAGTGAGGAGGGTCACGGACTTCGTCAGCAGTAAAAGATCGGCAGTGGCACAATAGACATTCTGGAGGCGGCTAAACAGTAATTAGGCACTGAGTGGCACAATCACACAGTGTGGATGTCACGGCGGCAGCAGTATGAGATCAGTCAGTGGCACAAAGACAATCTGTGGAGGCGGCAAAACAGTATTAGTCCACAACAGAGTGGCACAATCACACAGTGAGGGAGGTCACGGCGGCAGCCGAATGAGAACAGGCAGTGTCACAATGACATTCTGGAGCGGCAAAACAGAATTGCCACAAGAGTGGCACAATCACACAGGGTGAGGTCACGGGCGTGTCAGCAGTAGTGAAATCAGCAAGGCACAATGACAGTTCTGGAGGCGGCAAAACAGTATTAGGCCACAGAGTGGCACAATCACGAAACAGTGTGGAGGTCACAACAGCGAGCACAAGGAGATCAGGCAGGTGGCACAATGACATGTCTGGAGGGGCAAAACAGGAGGAAGCCACCAGAATGGCACAATGACTGGAGAGCGGAGTGTCACGAGAGGCACAGCATGAATCAGGCAGTAGCACAATGACACAATGAGTGAGGGCCACGTGCAGGGAGTCACAGCAGCAGCATGAGGTCAGAGTGATTGCCACAATGACATCAGGAGGTGGCAAAACAGGATGAGCCACAGAGTGGCATACCAATGACTTGAGGAGCGGAGGTCACGTCGGCAGCAGCAATGAGGTCAGGCAGAGGCACAATGACACAGTGGTGGAGGACATTGGCCAGCAGCCACAGCAGCAGCATGAGGTCAGACAGTGGCACACTGACCACAGTGTGGATGTCACGGCAACAGCAACAGCATAGCAGCAGCATAAGGTCATAGAGTGGCAAAATGACAGAGTGTTGAGGTGGGTGGCAATACCAGTCCCTGGTAAAGACGGTGGGTAGGCAGAATGGAGAAACTATCAGCAGAAGATGTGGAGCATCCAGGCGGGTTGTTCGGCATCAGAATAGTTGCTTAGGCATAGTAGTTTTGAACCCAGGATTGACGCCTAAGCGGATTTGGTGTGTGGAAAACCAGCCGATCCACGCCTGATGGATCATCTTGACAAAGGTCAGGTCCGTTCCACATTTCCCGTGGACAGACGGGAGTTCTCCTTGGGGGTAACAAGGCCACCGCCGCACTGAACCCCGCCGCACTAGATGCCACACTCTTTACTGGCCCGGACAGGAAAGCTTCTCGCACTGCAAACTCGGCAGGTTGCGGCCCCCACATCCAGTCAGTGGATCTTCCAAACTGAGGTGGCAGAGTGCTGTCCAAGAAGGCCAGAACATGTTGGTTCTGGGTGTGCGCCAGGTCCTGCTGCTGTCTGCTAGCTAGCTGCTCGGCGACTGCCCTCCTCACTAGGCGGGTGAAGGAAGCTGCACATCATGACCCAGACTAAGGTTACTACTGATGGAGTTGGTACTCGCACCTTACCCCCCCACCAACCCCAGCAGCCGCGGCAGATATGTGAGACAGAGGAAACCCCCCGTCAGACCCTGTAGAGGAGGGAAGCGATGCCGCACATATGGCACGGCCAACAGATTACGGAATTTCCCTAAATGTATTTGTGTAGTTTGTCTTCCCTCTCAATAAGCTGGGGAAAGTGCCTCCCAGTTTGGACCGGTAGTCATCCCTCTGGCAAGATGCGACTATTCGGCCTTGTCACTAGCCAGGCAAATAAGCATTGCTGCGGCCATCTGCAACAAGTGACGTCCGAGGGGGCTCCCTGTCCTCCATTTCCACTGTTATACTGCACCGGTGCTTGGGGGTCATCCTGCCTCATCCTCCTCAACTCCATCCACCTCCTCTCCTAGCAGCTCCTGCATACCTCCTCTCTTGTCACCGTGGGTAGAAAAATCCACTCATTTCACGCAACAATGCTTCTGCACCAATGTCCTCCTCCACCTCCTCCATCTTCAGTCCCGGACCGGACTCATGTGGTCCACGAGGATGTAGTCGCCTACGTCTCCAGTCCCCTGCCCATAGCAGATGTTTTTCAGCATCTGTATCCAGACATGAACAGTGGAAAGACGATATTCGATCGCGAAGTCCTGGCGACTGACAAATAACGTCGCCCTTCCTCAAAAGGCCTCAACAAACGCAGGTGATCTACGCGAGGAGCTAGCCCACTGCTGACATCAAAGTTACACAGGGGAGTACTTTAGTGTCTGCCTGGATCATCAAAAAAACGTTAATGGCCATTTCTCTGTTCAAACAGTCCCCCTGGGGTCGGTCCGAATATTGCGTGCAGGCTGGAATTCCAGCTGGAGTGACACATATGCATTATCAGAGTGTGTTGGGGGAGGCCATTCTGCCGCTGCAACTCTTGGAGGTGTTCCTGGCTTGTATAGAAGACGAATGGAAAATGTGGCATAGCACAGTGTTCAAGGCCATTTTTCAGAATGTTTCTGAAGATCGGTGTGAAATTTCAGGAACCATTTCACAACTAGATTGAACACATGCGAACATCACGGCGCAAGGACCATCCTCCGTCGTTGTCAGCGCGGACACCATGGTTTCCTCCCATTGTCCGTCACCATTGTTTCCGATTTGCAGTAGGCGCGTAGAAAGAGCCACAATCATCGGATTTTCTTGCTGCATGACGTGAGCAGTTCCCCCCTTGTTATGAGACTATCGTTCGCCGAGGGCAAGCCAGGTGGTATGAACTGCGTGAGACAACACCGCTGTGCCCTACAACATGAGTAAGTATGGAGCAGTAACTTGTGGAGGCTAAGATGGTTTATGTGTGTGGTGGAGGATGATGGAGGCGGACATTGGAGCGCATAGTGCAGCAGTTTGACAACGTGTAGAGAAAGCGTGGCCGTCTCCTTACCCTGTTGTATGGTGGTGCTTGGCTGGAAGCAACACATTCACACCATAGGGCCCTAAAATGACATGTACTGGCCCTGACCGAGTTAGCAAGCTCCAACACCGCGGCTGAGCCGTGCACCTTGTAACAAACCGATAAAGCTCAAGTACAGGACCCACCTACAGTTCTACATAGTTTATGAAGTGACTGGTGCTCGGGCATTTTTGGAAAAGAAATTTACTGCTTAGAACTCTCCATCTGCGGCACGGCACAAGCCATTGTTCTCTGAAGGCGTTGCAGAGTCCACCATATTGGAAAGGTAGGACTGCAATTACCAACAACTTGGAGAAGGAGCAAACGGTCCGCCTAGCTGCTGCACTTTAGGATTGTTTCACGTCATACTTTTTTCTCATTTGCAATCGCCACGCTGAAGACTGCATGTCGGCCATGAGTAGCGAGAGCAGGAGCATCTGGACGGAAGATGATTTTCAAATAGAAACAGCATCCCTTCTGCAGAGGTTGGAGGACCCTTGATCGTGGCTGCAATACATGCGTAGCTCAACTATGGCTCTGCTGCTGCTGTTGTCCGCGGCTGCAGATGGACCACCACAAAAATCTGAGCCAAACGTTATCTCCCAGGCCACCGGATGGTGACGCTGCAGAGTTACGCAGGGTCGTGGTGCCAATGTTAGCTCCCTGGCCACGCATCACTTTCTGCCCCACAGATCTCTACATATACCTCATATTCGTCTCCTCCGGATGTCTTAGCAAAGAACATCTTCCCAACACATTGCCCGAGTAACGATTTAACCGCGGCCAACCTCCGCACATGAGTGCAACATGCCGTCGCGGCCGGGGTCGCTGAGCCCCTGTGCTGTACTTTCTTGGACCTGCGAAGCGGGTTTTTTGTATTACCCCGTGGCCGCATGGCTCCCTACCTCACTACTGCAGCTATCCTGCTGGAACTCACAGCCAAACGACCCACTTGCTGGCTGCGCTGCTGCCTGACGCGCCAAAGCTGATCGCCCTCTTCTCCTGACGATGATTAAGGCCCATGCCGTCACGCCGGCTCCTCAATGCGGTCGGCTACATCATCATCTATTGTGTTTTCATCGTCATTGCTGGACCTCATCACTGGTCTTGAATGCCGAGGCTGAACCTCTTCCACATAACATGACCTCCATTGCCACTCTCCACATCCTATACTTTGCCCGCCTATCTACTGCAAGAAGGCAGCGATATTAGGCCCCATTTCTTCGCTGCCAGAGTAGAGCAGCTGACTGGCCCTCCTCTAAATTGTTCATCCCTCGCTATATAGTGGCGCTGAGCCCAGACCACAAAGTAGATCTCTGGCTGAGGAACCGGTATGTGACCAGAGGCGGCTGAGGACAGGTTAGGGGCCGCTGACACCACAACCCGGGCCATGCCAACATAAAGGTTTGGTGTTCCGAGGATTCGCCACGGACTCTTGGCATGGGGTTGTTCATGAATTTCCCGCTGGGAGGAAGAGATACCTAGTCAATCCAATCAAATAACCCTTGGGTTGCTGAATCTAACATCAGTGACTGGGCCCGCTAGAAGACCAGCGGCAGTTATGGCCCTACACCGAGTGACCGACCTGCTGCGACGTCCCCTTGCAGTGGTGCGACCGGGCCTGTTTCCAGAATGTTTGTGCCACTTGCCACTCGCAGGTGCAGAGAGCCTGTGCCACCTGTCCCTGGTCTGACATACTGTTTGGATCTAAAATTTACAGACCACTGTATATTGAATGATTGATATCTGATATATGATAAATATACACCCTGTTTTAGAATCCAAATGAACCAGATAACGAAGCTTGGTGTAACCATTGGATATAAAGTTCGGCTCCACAAATTGCCAGGAAAAATTTACTTGTATGAGTCATTTAAAGAACACAGGAGTGTTTTAACTAAAAGTAAAATCACAAACAGCCTAAATTAACCTTCGGACATGAATTACGCTACAGGAAAAATGTATATATATTCGCGTTGAAAAAGACGGTTTAATCTTATGTCAGCACAACCAGCAAAAAAAAAACGCTTAAATAGCCCCTCGATGTCAATTGCGCCAAAGAATTGAGCGCAACAAACTATTAGCTTTGAAGGCGTTTTAACAATTGGCGTGTTTATTCTACGCCACACAACAAGAATACGGTTGTAATTAACCTTTGCTTGTGAATTAGGCAACAGGAAAAAATTTAATATTTTGGCATTGAAAACAGGCGGTTTATTTTTTGACAGCACCACCAGCAAAACAACGCATTAATTACCCCTTGATTAAAAATGCGCCAAAAGAATTGAGCCGTACGACAAACTAGTAAGCTTTGTAGTAGCGTGTGTTACAATTGAGTGTTTTCTATGCCACACAACAAGAGATAACAGTTGTAATTAACCTTGTGCCTTGTGAATTAAGGCTACATGAAAAATTTATATATTTTGGCGATAAAAGACGAGTATTTATTTGTCAGCACCCAGCAAAACAACGCTTAAATTTAACCCCGGATGTAAATGCGCCAAAAAATTGACCCACAAAATAGTATTTTTGTAGCGGTTAAAATTTGCGTGTTTTCTACCCACACAACAAGAATACATTTGTAATTAACCTTTGCTTGTAATTTTAGGCAAAGGAAAAATTTAATATTTTGGGTTAAAAAAGACGTTTTCGGGTCAGGACACCAGCAAAACAAGTTTAATTTAACCCCTGAAAAAAATTGCGAAAATAAATTGAGCACCCAAAAATGAATGGAATTTGTATTGAAAAAAACTGTTTTTTTTAAATAAATAAAACGAACTGGTTTAGATCCCATTTTGGTTTTTGAATGTATATGCACGCATGGACACACGGATTTCTTTCCAATAAAACCCCAAAAAAATAGAAATAAACATTAAAAAACATCCTGAGACAACTGGACCCCCACAAAATCGTTAATAAAAATAAAATTTTTCATTAGAGCTATCACCCGGGGCAGCACCTCCCTGATATCACAGTGAGGGAAGTGGACTCCCCGCGCCCCGGACTTATATGGCGGTACTCCCAAATCCCCCCGGTCTCTGTTTGGGCTTCACCTTGCCATTCAGCAGCATCCCTTTTTTCCCCCCCCCAAAGTGCTTTGCCCCATTAGCCCCATTGCTCGCACCATTTTATCAATCAAAACCACTCGTTACCCAAGACCCCAAAGTTCGACTTCGTTTAAACCCAAAATTTTCCTGAATTTTCTAAACAATTCCACTTCGTTAAATCGTTTTCGCCATCTCTAGTTACTGCCCATCTCTCTGTTCTTACAACTCCGCGGGTGGTAGGTTGACTCATTCCCTGCTAAGTTCCTTATTGAAAGAGGGGAGCTTTTTAATATTTGGATAAGCTTTAATCCTTTAGAGCTCTGCAGCCTTCTGCACTGCATTTTATAAACCTCCTAAACTCACATCACTGTAACACTCTCAACTTGGAACAATAAAGCTGATATGCCAATTACTGATGTAAAACCAAATACGTAACCTAACAGGAAGGGAGCCTGCCTGATAGGCTCTATAAAACAGCATGGTGAGACAACCTCTTTAAAGGTTAGGATGGATTAATCTCTAAATGTCTGTTAACCTTTCAGTTTGTAAAAGAGATGGTTTTAATAATACAGAATATGTTAAGAAATTCCTTTTTATTCAATGAAGTTATTAAGAAGAAATAGCTATAGATATAATTACTATGTTTTCCATGTCTAGTAATTAGCTGAGTGTTTGTTTTGAATGACTTGTGCATTATCGGTAGTGCTCCCACAAAACTATTATTTTCATTTTGTGTACTTGGTTTTTGGACATTGTTTGATAATTCTCTTACAATACATTTTTAGCTCGGGTTATTGTCTAAAGTTATGTACATGAAAAACATTTTTCCAGAACCCAAAAATTTAAACTAACTCTGGGAAACGGGAAGGAATAATAGAGCCAAAAAAAAGGGAATTTAAAATGAAGCCATAAACATAACACTATTAAAAGGGGAAAACTTGCAAAACCTCTGGCAGAAGGGGGAAATAGACCCATTTTTTTAAATGGGGGAGAAAATTGCCGACGACGGCATTGACGTCTATAGGGTTTGTCGGGTTTTCGTTGCGGTGTTCGTTTTTAAGCCCTGCGTCTATACTGTGACATAGCGTTTGCGAGGGGTACACAAGTCACTTTCATGACATTAAAGGGTTTTATTTTACAAAGATCATGTCTCAGATTATGGGGACAGTAAAAAATAACACTTTTTTTAATTGGGGTTTCATTCCTCTGTCACTTGGTTTACAGATATAAAAAAAAACTCTTAAATCTGTCCCTTCTATTTTTTGCGTTTCTGGGCAAAAAGCCCCCCGGGCATTTTCCGCAACCCTAACACCCCCCTGCACTGTTTTTTGGCGGCTGACATTTTATTTAGCCTGTTTGGGGTATGCCCCCAGACAGGAAACCCCCGGCCACCCCCCGCGTTTGATTGCTCCTGCACACTCTGGTTTTCTCCCCTCGACTGTTAAAATCGAAGGAAACCAAAATCTCTGGCCCTTTTGAAAATCCCCACTTTTTGGTCAATTTCTGGCAATTACTGGCTTTTAAGGGGCTTTTTCCAAGAGGTTGATTTAAACCCCCTCACAGACCATTTAAACTGCTACTTGGGAAAAAAAGGTTTCTGTTCCCCCAACGAACAAGCCCCGCCTCCTTTTGAGTCATCACCTTATGTATAACATAAGGGTTTAACACTCCCCTTATAAACGCTTTATAGTACAGTGCTTATTTACCCTCAAGCAAGGTTTTTGGAGTTCAAAACCCCATCAGTATTTGTTTTTTTTTTTTTCTTTAAAATTTGTACACATATTAAAGATATGAAAAAATATGGTAGACATCTTAATTTTATTCATTACACACACAAACTCCCCTATATAGTGCCTCACAGTAGTCACACCAAGCATTCCAAAATACGTGAACAAAACATTATTCTGGGGGAAAGAACATATATAGGGAGCCCTTTAAGGATATATATCATTTTAGAATTAACATATATATTTTAGGTCCTCTACATTGTGTAAAATTAGGGGGGGGGGAAAATACCCTGTGAGGGGCTAGAATGCTAAACCCCTTCGTTAAAAAGCAATAGTCTATCACTGCTCACTGCTCTACCCTCCCACCAGCCCAAGTTAGTTACAAGCTGAGCAGGGCCCTCCTCTAAAGCGGATGCTTCTCCTCCCATTGTTTCACTCACATGTCATTGACAGAAAAGCAAGATCTTTATTTTAAGCTGACATTTTTAGCTGATAAAGATCTCTGCCTGTTGCCCAGTAAAATTTTGTGAACACCACTAAAGTAACAGCTGCTGGCTTTCAGTTGTGTGTAAACTAAGACAATGACAGGTGCTTTCTGGAGTTTGGAGCCTCAAAGCTGCAGACATAAGCAGGCAGGAGGCTACAGAGCTGTTTATACCAGACAACCTTCTGCATCCCCTGCTTTAAACAAAATGATGATGTCACAGTTCTTCAGTGAGGGGAGACACGCCTCCTGGGAGGAGAGACACGCCTGTTGACAGGAGAGACACGCCCCTGGATTTCAAACTCATTCTGAGAAAATTAGCTGAACAGCACGAGCAGCTCAAACGATAACACCCCTTTAAGGTCAAGAACACAATGTGGAAACACGATACAGCCTACAGTCCTGTCTCGGTTGCGTCAACCCATGGCCACAGGAGCTTGCTGACATCTCGTATGGCCTTTGGTTAACGCAACCAAGGTGAGATTGTTATATATATTTATATATATATGATAATAAATATATATATATATATATACATAAAATATATATGCTTAAGAAAGGCTCTGGACTAAGTAAAAACAACTTTGTAATATTACTCATGTAATAAATCAATATTCAAGGAAACTATATTTAAGACTAAATAATGTTACCTTTTTTAGCATTAACTAAAAATACAGTAAATACAGTGACTGAATAATATCACTACACAAGAATGAAAAAAAACACCATTGAAGGAATAATATCAACACACTGTATGTTTGTTTCCCTTTCCCCATATCCCCAGCTCAATGGCACAGCAGGGAAAGGGAAAGAGGGTACAATGAGCAATATGCCCCACTTTACTTACAGTGAGAAGTGATCATGGACTTTTGGAGCAGAGAACTACCATCTCCTACTCCACTAATAAGCACAGCTTACAAACAAAGCCGCTCTGATGAAAGTATATCAATATAATAGATGCTGAGCTGCCTCCTACAACATGTTACTCTAGGCACTGGACCTTCAATGTCTAGTGCTAAATATAGCCCTGACCATACCTCCTTGTTTTCTCACTCCTGTGCAATCCTGCAGTCTTTACTATTGTAACCTTTTAAATGAGTTCTCAGTTCCTGGCTCCGAGTCTGTATGTGGACATCTCAATGGATCTTAATCTCAATCCTTATTTTTTAATAGTAATTGTCCACAGATTTTAAAAGCTCCATTGAAGTTATTGGACAAATTCTACAGTAAACCAGCACATAATCCAAGAAATGTGCAGGCCCAGCAATCCACATATGTGTTGCCAATGTGGAAAGGAGAGAAAGCTGCTACCAAATGTCTCTGGAGAAAAGAATGGTCAGAGGTTAGGAGAGGAAGACCCCAAGAACATTAAATAGTTATTCCAAAATTAGTCATTTTCAATGTATCCATACAGAATATGATTTTGCTAATGTCGCCAAAAAAACAGAACGGGGCACATTTGTCAAGGCAGTTGCACCAGAATTATGGCACAATTTGCACTAAAAACAATGGAGTACAAATTTTACATCAGATTTACTATGTGCTTTTGACAGTTTCCAGACCCTTCTGTGCTTTTTCTGACAAAAGGGGAGTGGTATTGATAAAGGGGTATGGCTTAATGTGAAGGGGACGTGGCTTCGCATGCACCGAAATTTGGACATAAAGTAAGCCAACTTAAAGATGGTATAAAGTTAAACTAGACAGTTCTAACCTGCGCCAGATTTATCAACACGATGATAAATGTGGCACATTGTAAGACTGTCTAGTGTATCTTAGAACTGTCTAAGAGTTAGACACTATTACTAAATCTCCCCTAATATGTCTATAAATACACATACAGCATATACACACATAGGGCCACATGTATGAACCTGTTTAGGTCTAAAACTCCCTTTTTTGTCCATAGTACTATGGGCAAAAAAGTGAGTTTTAGACCTAAACAGGTTCATACATGTGGCCCATAGGGAGAGATGTATGATTTTTGGCGTCCAAAAATCATATGAACCTGTTCTACTGCGGGTCATACTAAGCAACAATTTTGGCTCAGGTAAGCCAATTTAAAGTGGTCCACCTGTTCCAGCAGTAATGCACCTGGATTTGCCGATTAACAGGCATAAATGTGTAAATGTATGGTTGTAGTGCGACACTCCTCCAGCACGCCCCCGATGTCAGGTGCATTACAAAGTGCCGCGGGTGCCTGATAATGCCCTTAATATTGGAGTGCACCTGATTAAAAATATAGCGAACAGGGCTACATAAGTTTTCAGGCTGAAAAGATGCCAGACTTCTGGCGCAGCCCTGTACATACATGTCTCCCATAGAGTAAATAAAATATCAAATGACATTTACTCTTTTTGTTTTTTCTTTTCAGCATGTAAATAGAGTGACAAAAATCTAATTTAGTGTGATTTAGTGAGGAATTGATTACAATTTTGGTTGCAGATTCGGAATCTGAATTTTTACCAAATCCTTTATGTTTGAACCCAGCCGTAGTCTTCATACTGAAAAATAGAGAAAACACATACTGCACAGTATGCCACATATACAGTACATAAAACATCAAATGATATTTACCCACTATTAGTATACTTAACAAACCAGAAAGCTGATGCTGCAATAGATCAAAGCTACCATGTTGCTAACTAAAGCATATAAATTGGAGCACATGGCAGGTTTTACAGAAAATGTTTCACTCATTCATGTTTCATTGGGAGCATCTTATATTGAAACATAGTCCTTAACATATCTAAAAAAAAATGGCATTCTGTACTCCCCAATTAATCCCTCATTCCTTCTATTCTGTAAATACGTCTGGAAACCGAATGGTCTTCACACATTTTCCCAATTCAATGAAGTCACTAGCTTTAAATGTTGACCCTGCACAGTACCATAATGTAATGATATAATGTTGCTTCAGTGTCATAGATCTGTAAATTGTCTTCATTCTAGACTCATGTCTTAGCATTGGTATTTCAGCATGAGTCCAATAGCAAAACAGCAGGGTGATTTACAGGGCTATATTACGTTAGGCATTGGCAAAATGGGGATAACTTATTATAATTATATCACACTGTTATCTGTCATATTCACAGTGTCAAAAAAATTAAGGATGTTATGTTGATGACGGAGTTTGAATGAAGTAGAGCAGGAAAAATAAACAAAAAAACAGTAACAAAAAGTAAAAAATTAAGCACATTTAAAAATCTCCACTAGATCCCACATAGAATTTTTAGTGTGCATTTACTGCCATGTCTATTAATTCTGTTTATAATAGTGTCATAGTTAATCATCAAGTATCATTAAGTAAATGATTCTCCTTGTGAAGATTCAATTAATAGTAAAGAGTCTTAATACAAATATTCTGGGCAGAACAAAATAATAATAATAATAATCATAATACAACGCCAATTCCAAAGAAGTTTGGATGGTGTGTAATATGCAAAGAAAACAAAAAGGCAATGTTTTGGAAAACCCTTATAACTATATTTTATTCACAACAGAACACAGAATAGATATCAGAAGCTGAAAGACATTTTTCCTTTTTATTTAAAACAAATTAACTCATTTACAAACTGATGGCAGCAACACAGCTTTAAAAAATTGGAAGAGCGTTAACAAAAGTCTGGAAAGTAAAGTTGTACTAAAAAAAACAGCGGGAGGGTCAATTATCAACTAAGTCATATGTGTATAAAAAGAGCGTGTTAGAAAGACAGTGTGTTAGGGACTGCCAGAGAAGATACACAGATAGGGACAAACAGACAGTGCACCCTAGCACTAAGTTCGCCAGGGCTGCCCCTGCCTGATTGCTGGCCCGACACTAAGTGGTCGGTGAAAACTGAGCAGCAGTCCCTACCCTGAAAACGTTCAGACACTGAACAGACAAGTCAGACAGAACACAATATAGAAAGGTCAAACAAAAATAGGTCAGAACCAGAGAAAGCAGAGAAAGTACAATTGCAGCAGGCAATAAAACGTATGTCAAATAGGTGCCTCAAAGTCAGAATACCAAGAAAACCAAAATGTATACCAAGCATATCAGTATAATTAAAGGCTATAACCAGCCATGCTGAGCAAAAGTGGTCTACTTTAGGGATATCAGAGTTCTGATACAGTCCCTCTGACACCCAGACCACACAGAACGCAGACAAACAGGTAAGAAAGATGAGTGTTGCAAGCAGCTGTCACTCACCACTTAAACAGAATGACCTGCAGCCCAGTCCTAGGGCTTGCAGAAAACCAGACAGGTGTGGCAAGGCAGTCAATCAACATCAGTAGAACAGAATTAGATCGTGTTCAGACAGTGCAAAAACATTCATAATACAAGTATAAATCATGGCTTAAGACACAGCCTTGGCCATACCTTATGGACCAAGGACTGTGCTGCAGTAAGAACAGGCATGGTCAAGAGTTTTACCAATCTGTGAAAAACTGCATAGAAAAATGGTTGCCTCCCTTTGAAAACCTGTCTAAAAACTGCATCTAATAATTTCAGAAACATATTCCACTTTGTATATTCTATCAACTACAATATATATAATATCATCAAAAGATTCAGATACATCCATGTGCACAAGGGAAAAGGCCAATGGTCAATGTTGGAATCTCATGACCTACAGGCCCTCAGGCAACATTGCACTAAAAACAAATTAATTAGTCATGCATTGACTTAAACAATTGTTGCTTGTGAACACAGTTCACTGTGCAATCCACAAAAGCAAGGTAAGGCTTTATCATGCAAAAAAGAAGTGATATATCAGCAGAACCCAGAAACACTGCCATCTTTTTTTTTTTTTAAATTAATTTTCCTCCGCAGAAAACCCATCTAAGACACGGAAAAGCATGCAAAATAGCTCTCTACAAACAGGGAGAACATTCTTTTTTTAATGCCACCTGTAGCCACTCTTTAGGTCTTTCACAAACCCCTGAAGGAGCTGTCATGCCTTTGGCTGTATTTCTATCTAGTTTCTGTTTGTGTTTACTGTTAGGTAACATACACTCCGAACTATGTCCCATAAAGGCTACCATAACTATATCACCTGATCCTGCTGACATTATCATAGTTATCTCTTCAGCAGCCATTTTCTGCTGTACATATGCTGTATGCAGCATCCCAAGACAACCTCACCATCCAAGCCTACAGTAGCATTGCTGGTATGTTAAGATTACCCTCTAAGGTTGTGGCTTTCATTGTGATGCATATCTTAGTGTTTAGCTGTTAATTTATGATCTATCGTTAATAGAACTATGCTTGCTGCAGACAGGACAGCACCTTCCATGTGTATATGTCTGCACACTATTCATCTCTGTGTTGCATACTATTGTTTCTTATGCACATGTTCATGTCTGCATTGCTTTATCTAACATTTAGTGTTTGCATGCTGTTAAAGCACAGTAAGTATATGTCTTTTTATTATTTTAGTTTTATACTCTTCTTGGCAATAAAAGTTGGAAAATGGACATTGATCCTTGTCAATGCATGCTGGGAAAAGAGTTTAGCTGGCTGTCAACTTATGCTCCTCACACACAGGGAGGACAGAACAGGGGTCTTTAAACATAATATAATGATTTAAGTTACCATCTAAACCAGAGTAGATCTTTGTAAACAGTTCTGTTACAGTGTTCTTGCTTTTAATTCATGCAGAATAGTGTTCTCATTGGCTAATTGCTACATATAGGCTGCCACCCCATAAGTCAGTGTCACTGTTCTCCAGTCTCTGTTTACTTCTGCTACTTCTTCGGTCAGCACGTGACTGCTGTAGCCAGTCAGTAACTTTAGCAGTTATGTCCGATTCTTTTATCATCACTGCTTGCATGGTATTTACTTTCTGAGTTTTGATATTGACACATTCCCTTGGGATGCTTAAGACAGTTATTGGCTGCAGTGGTCACTTATCGATCAAAGAAGCAGATGTAAACAGAGACCAGGTGACACTGCCAGCAACTATGCAATTTAGTACAAAGGTGAGCATGGGTTTTTATTTCAGCCCTGTATCCTATTTTCATTTCTTAATTTAAGCACATACAACACCTTTAAAAACTTTGTCCTTACTTTGTCTTAATAGTAATTTTCCTATCATTTTTGATCTACAGCTTTATGGGACCTGTGCATCTCCATGGTAACAAACAGCTAACAAATCCTTTATAATCTTATCCTGCAGTCATCCGTTCTTCTATCTTTTCCCAACTTTATGCTAACATACATTCAGTAGGTTGCCAAGGAGTAGGGTATTGTTAGAAAATGTATGACTGCAGGATCAGACTATACAGAATTAGTGTTTTGTGAACACAGAACTACAAACAGTGAACTGGATGGGACCACCCCTACAACAATATAGTGACATGTACTGTGTAATGTGTACATATGTGTATAGGTGAACAGTATAAATAGGGGTTAAAATGACTATACACTATTTAATAGGCAGGTGTGCTTTAAATGGGTTGTCTCACCACACTGTTTTACAAAGTTTCATAGAGACAGCCAAAAGCAGCTTTCATTCATGCATCAAGAACGAGAGAGAAAAGGGGAGAGAACGGGAGAGGATGAGAGAGAAAGAGGGAAAGGGATAGGGTATGAGATAGAGAGAGAGAGGGAGGGAGAGGATGTGAGAGAGAATTACTTAAGTTTTTACTTTTGTTGCAACAATAAAAAAAATGTTTACGAAAATGTGCATTTTCACTATATAACTTCAATCACCTTGGACCAAACATTTCTTACATTGGTTACTGTGCAACATGGTAGCACAGGGATCTCCACTTACCCCATATTTTACTCAAGCATAACATAAATATCATTTTTAACAGTAAATCCTCGTTAACTTTTTTATTCTTTGTGAGGAATGTATCGATAACTTCTTGACTCCAACTAAATGTCGCACTTTGCAACTAGATAATATTTATTGCACATAACCACATTTCTACAAGTTACTTGTGATTTTGGAGGTTTTCTCCAGAACTTCATATGTATTTCAAATGTCCAGCATGATAGCCGAGACTCCACATAGTTGCTCAAACTTTTCAACACACCTGCAACGTTTCAGAGGTCATGCTTCCTTTGTCAAGGAATGTATTGATAACTTCTTGATTCCAACCAAATGTCGTATCACTTTGCAACTACACAGTACTTTGATGAAATGTGGTTATGCATATTAAGTATTGTTTAGTTGTAAAGTGATGCAACATTGTTTTAGAATCAAGAAGTTATCAATACATTTCTCACAAAAAATAAAAAGGCTAATGAGTATTTAAAAAAAAAAATGGTATTTATGCTTTGGTTATGAAAATGTACATAGTTGTTAAGCTCTGATAAACAGTTATGTGGTATATCACATTATGCCTATGGTACAATACTTCTCAAGTAAGTTTAATGCAAATTAAATTACTATTTATGATATTCGATCAAACCTACTATAGCATGTTTTTTATTCTCTTTAACATTACTCTTTTCCCATGAAAAAATAGAGGGTCTGTTATCCAGGATTTAAACCTAGTTTCAGCTTTCCACGTGATATAAATCATAGAGATTGTTATAGAAACCTCTGAGAAAACATTAAAAATAAGCTTGTTCTAAAGATTAGTTTGAGTATTCATAAAAATCTGCCTAAAAAGAACATGGAAGATAGAATTCCTAGGTCATGTACCACCAAATTAAATCCTGCACTCATATATCAGCTTTTTTAGAGTGTTCCTTTAATTGTAGAACAACCTCCCTAACAGAGTCGATCAAGGTTTAATGAGAAACATCAAATATCATGTGAGTTATCAAAATATAATCAGTTTGTAGATTTGCTTATGAAGATGTGTAAATGTAAGTCAATTTATTCCAGATATTCTGTTATACTACGTCTGCAGACATGTACAGTAAATATTCGCTAAAGCTGTAATCTAAATTTAACACTTAGCCAGTAAAAATACAACTTTTTCTCTTCAATTACCAGTTCAAACACTTCTTATTTCCAGCTCTGCATCCATATTTCCACTATTACTTTTCCTATGTATTTATTCAGTGAGAGATGACCATGTGTAAACTGTACTTGCATCATAGATTTCAGTGACACTTTAACAGCAGTGTATTACTTTGTTACATTTTTATTAGACAGATGAAATCATTGCAAACATATCAATTCTACATGTGGCTTTTATATATCACATATTTCCGCAGTGCAATATCAATTACGTATAGCACCCTGACTTTTTCATGTTTCTAATATATTTCCTTGCATAAATCTGAACTATTTCTCAAGACCAAGATGATATTTCACCTGTTTCTACTACTCCTATAAACTGTACAGAATCCACAAATGATAATAATAGCTGTGGAGATACTGCTATTATACAAATGCAAGCTGATGCCCAGCAGTGATTGAGACAGTAATAAGGAAATTAAAGGGTTTGTCCTATTATAGGAAAGTTGTAACCTAGGGTAGGTAATTAGAGTCTGAACGCTGGGTGTCAGACACTTATGAGCACTGATCGTCCTGTGTGTCCTGTTTGACTGAAACAGTGGTCGAACATTCACTCTGCAATTTCTATGGATCTGGTAGAGATAGCTGAGCACAATACTCAGCTATCTTTGTCAATCCCATAGAGACTGAATGGAGAGGCTGCACACATGCTCTAATAATGCTTTAATAGAACAGGGGACCTGGTTCTCATGAAAAGTGAACAGTGTTGCGCCTTGCACTCAGGACAATGTGGATTTTGACCAGAACCAAGATAATCAATTCAGGTTGGCCCAAAGAGACTTTGGCATAAAACACAAAAAAATCAAGCCTAACCCTTATCCTAACCTTAATGTTTTTAGGAATGTAAGGGCTACCATAGATTTACTTCTGGCCAAACTTACATAAACCAGAAGTAACATTAGATTAAAAGTAAAGCTGCACCATGAGCCCCAACTGGACCTGGAGCAAAACAGTATGGTAAATTAACCATTAAGGATAGAACTAGCATTAGGGCTAGAAAAAGAATTTGGGTTTGGAATGTCCTGAACTCAAATTTTCTCACACATTCTGCTAAATGTATGTCAAGCCAAACAGGGACAAATTTGAGCAACATTATTGGTTAAGGTCCCAGTGCTGTTCCCCATAGTGATCAAAATATCTTGTACAACTCCTTTAAGGAAACAAAAATCCTATTCAGAGTTTTCCATACAATAATCCAATAAACAAAACTAGGTCAAATTTATACACTAATTATAGAAAAAGTAGGCAAAATTATTTGTGTAATTTAACATTTGTACATTGAAAGGCTTCACAATGATGCAAATATATGTGAGTTAGGCCTTGATCATACAATGGATTTTATATTTTTTATGTAGTGGGTTTGGGCATGGATTAGATCAGTTCAGTGTGGCTTATCCACATTTTGTCTACCTGATATGTGAAGATACATTAATAAGTGAAATGTCGCTAAATCTTTTTTTTGTATCGCAGATTCCTATTAAATATAACGGCATTCAGATTTTAGTTGGAAGTCACACAGTTTTTAGCATTGATTACACGTGTCTACACTGAAATATATGTAAAATTCCTTTGTGTTACCAAGGACAATAGTTTTTGTTGTGTTCATTGTCTCAATTTTCTAAATATGTCACTTCTGTTACATTTTATTGGCTACTGGGAAAGACACAAGGATAACATTCTTTTATAAGATCCAGCATCTAAGGGCTATATGTATGAAAACTCTGTCTAAAATTCACTTTGTTGCCTATAGCAACCAATCACATCGCCCTTTTCGTTCTTCCAGAGCACTATATGACATGAAAGGGGCGCTGTGATTGGTTGCTATAGGCAACAAAGTGAATTTTAGACCTAGACAGTTTTCATACATGTGGCCCTAAAAGTCTATACTCTGAAGATTATTATAAAAATGGTACATTGAATGCACTTGTAGCATATATAGAATATATTATAGAAAAGTACATTCTGTTTTTGAATTGTGCTGCATATGACAAACTATATTAAACAATGTACACGGAGTGGCCCAAAAATGGATACATACTTCAAAAGTATTTTTCTATGCCCTTTTCTAAGTTCTTAATTGAATTATGTTGGGAATATGTAGTATTATGCCATTTCTAAAGATGTCAGTAATTGCTCCAATACTAAAGCCACCATGTGGCCGTCAGAAGATTAAAATAAAATGGCGGAGGCAAGCTTGACTTTCAAGAAATGCAAGACCATTTTGAAGTGATATTGGAAATTTGAGAATGTGAAAAAGTGGCACAACATTGGAGACATTAATTTGAAGCAGAACACACTTGACAGTCACATGTATTTGTGATACATTTGAAACCTATGGCACCATGTGTGATCAGCACAAGCAAAGATCTGGGAAGTACAGCTTCCTTGGATATGGTGTTGGAACAGTCTGGCAAAGGTGCACCTGAAACAGCATTTAGTAGAGCAAGCATACAACACACTCTTAAGAGAGCACATTGGAAAGTTTACATCCCAAGATTGTTACCCCCTTGAACTTGATGGGAGTATGTGGTAGTATAAGTGGTTTCAACACATGAAGATGAAGAGTTAGTTGAGAAATGGTCAGCTTGGTAATGCACAATTGAAACTTAATAACAGTAAATTGTCATGGCATAGGATTCGATGAGGAGGTGCTGTTGAGTTTCTTCCTTATTATTAAACCTGATTTAACACTTGAGGACTTTTACCTGTAGGGAACCCTAGAACATTTGGTATACAGTAGTCAGCTACACTTACTACACTAGGGCATGTTACTGACATGTTGTGTAGATCAATCCCTATGATCACTAAAGCCAATGTTGTTCATGCACTAGCGCAGCAAAATCAGAAGTGTCTGGATGATGATGTGGACCACTTTGAGCACCTGATATGATTGTAGAAGTCAAACATGACTTGCAGCTAGCCTTTAATGTCTATATAAATCCAGTAATAAAGCTTTAATACAGATACTTTTTATGAAGTGTGGTTACATTTTTGTGCTCTGTATTTCACAAAATCCTCCCGTACTGGATATAGATTATGTGATTTAAATAAATCTATGACTGGCTTGAAGTGTGCTGGAAGAAGAATAGTTATGTGTAGATGTATGGAAGTCATAGCAGGTAAGTGAACTGTTATCTGATGTGTAAGTGAGGGAGAAAAGAGGACAGCAGCCTTGGATAAATCTAACTTTTGAGTTTTGACTGCAATCCAACAGTTGACATTGAGCAGTCTTTTCATCATTTAGCCACTATCAAGCTCTAATATCAAGAAAACAATAGAGAAGATGATCCGTTCTGCATACATTGAGAAGTGTTTGGAGATACATGCTACAATTTGAAATGAGGGTCTCAGTTTTTTTCTTTCCCTTTCATACTATTTAATTACTGAAAACTTAAATCTGCAGGGAAAATTATTTATCACTTACAATTCATTTAGATCTCCTGAATATTCTGGCATTAATTATTTTTGCTTTGCTAATTTGCATGATAGCAAGTTTGTGACTTGTGGTACCATCCTCTAACCAAGGTGTCTTAGGTGTACTTGCACAGAAGCTTTATCAGTACTATTTATCTAAGTAAAAGAGAAGAAATATATTTAGGTGAAAAAGGCACAGTTGCATCCATTGTTTGACCTTCTTTTTCTAGCTGTGAGGAATATTTGATTTCTTGTAGTCTGAATAGTTTAATTCATTTCGGTTTATGTAATGGAGTGTTTCATGCTGCAAAAAAAGGCTTTGTTAAGAAATCATTGCAAGCAGATTAAAATATCAGACTAAAATGAGTCGCTTTTTAAAGTTTATTTACCTTGTTATCATCTTTGTGTGGTAGCATTTTAGTCATTTTGACTTAGCAGTTAGCATTTTCTTGTGTTTAACAGCATTAAACTGTTCAAAGGGTTTTTCCAAAACCTTGCTACCATCTCCAACTGTGTTTAAATAGAAAATTAACAGTTACTTGCCTCTTTCTCAAGCTCTGGCAGAGCTCCAGTGTTCCCCTTCAGTCCGTACAGAGGTTCCACCACAAAGGCATTTCATGTCCTCCTAGTCCTATACAGCTGGCTTGACAAAAAGGGCATAGGAATTTTTGGAAAAGCATTTCTGCTACTTAGAATACATGAAAATTTTTGGGGGTTTTCAGTTTACATTTTTCATCAAAACTGCTTAAGCCCACCTGCCAATCAGCAAGGCGACCTCTATGCAGGGGGGGAACCTACTCTATTGATACCTCTCTTGGTGCCTGTTCTGACCTCCATACTTCAGGGAGAGAAGACTCCAGCTACAAATAGACTCCAGCTACAAATTACTCTGCATTGATTTAAAAGCCTGTGCAGGTGGCAGAAGTGCAATAAAACCAAAGAGGGCACAGCCACTCCCCATACTAACAGTCTTGAAAACAACATTTGGTCTGCACATCCAAAAAAACTTCTTTGAAAAAAATAAGCATAGGTGCACACTATCAAAAAGGACATAGGAGTTGCTGGAAAAGCAAACTGTGTGTATATAAAAATATATATATAATATATATATATATATATATATATATATATATATATATAAAATATATATATAATATGTATATATTGTTATATAAATATATATATATATATATATATATAATATATACACACACCCCACATATATACACATACATAGTGTTTTGCAAAAGTATTCGGCCCCCTTGAACTTTTCAACCTTTTGCCACATTTCAGGCTTTAAACATAAAGATATAAAATTTTTATTTTTTTGTGAAGAATCAACAAAAAGTGGGACACAATTTTGAAGTGGAGCGAAATTTATTGGATATTTTAAACTTTTGTGATAAAATGAAAAATCATCTGACCAGAGCCCCTTCTTCCACATGTTTGGTGTCTCCCAGGTGGCTTGTGGCAAACTTTAAACGAGACATTTTATGGATATCTTTGAGAAATGGCTTTCTTCTTGCCACTCTTCCATAAAGGCCAGATTTGTGCAGTGTATGACTGATTGTTGTCCTATGGACACTCTCCCACCTCAGCTGTAGATCTCTGCAGGTCATCCAGAGTGATCATGGGCCTCTTGGCTGCATCTTTGATCAGTCTTGTTTGAGATGAAAGTTTAAAGGAACGACCGGGTCTTGGTAAATTTGCAGTGGTCTGATACTCCTTCCATTTCAAAATGATCGCTTGCACAGTGCTCCTTGGGCTATTAAAATCTTTTTATATCCAAATGTGGCTTTAAACTTCTCCACAACAGTATCACAGACCTGTCTGGTATGTTCCTGGCTTCATGAGCTCTCCCTTTAAAAGAACCCCGGACTATCACAGAGCATTGCATTTTATACGAGACTTGTTTAAACCCCACAGGGGGTTATATTATCATCACAGTCTTTGGGACAACATTAGATCATTTCGAATCCTCACAAATTTTCGGGGGTGAGTTTTGTTTTTGCTGCACTAAAAGTAAAAAAATTGCAGACCCACTTTTCATTTTTTATTTTTTACAAAAGTTTAAAAATTCAAAAAAATATCGTTCCATTCACAATGTGCCCCTTTTTGATTTTCACAAAAAAAATTAAAAATTTTAAAAACTTTATTTTTGAACCTGAAATTTTGAAAAAATGAAAAGTTAAAGGGGGGGCAAAATTTTGGGGCACTTATAATATATAACGTATCATTTTTCCTCACTACTGAAGTCAAAATATACCTAAAAGAGAGAAAGAGAGAGAGAGAGAAGAAGAAAGAAAGGGGTTTCTCCTTTTTCCCCAAAACTAATGATTTTAGTTTAAAATCAGAAAACGGGACAGTCTGTCTTGTATTTTTGCAAACAAAATCTGGCTTTTATATTTTCTTTTTGGGTAAGGTTTTTTCCTGGCAGAGGGCCTTTCAGCCCATTTTTATACATTACTCTTTTTCTCTAAGGATAATACACAATTTACCGGGCTTCCGCCGCATCTTCACAAATCTTTTGCTTTTGTCTTGGGTTGATATGCACATGGGGCCAAAGCACTTTTCAAATCTAAAACAGAAACTTCTCCTTCCTAACATTTGATGGCTGGACTTCCCTTCTTGTTTGTACGCGAATAAGATAAACAAAGGCCCTTAGGATCTGAAATTTTTCCAAGGATGATCAAGACATTACAAGTCCCAATTTCTTTTTATATTTTGCTGATTTCTTTAGATTTTTCCCTTTATTTTATATACAGAACAGTGGTTTCTGGTGTGCATTATGAAATTATACCCACAGTTGTCTCAAAATTCACCAGATTTTGCCAAAAAAACCTTCACTTTGGGGCGCCCAAAAATTGTTTAGGGGCTAGAAATGCTATTTTGAAAAATTTTTAACTTTGCTTAAAAAATTCAAAAAGGCTTAAAAATTCCTCCTTATATTTTCTGGCTTTGGCAATAAAAAAAATTTTTGGTAACCTAATTGACCTAAAATGAAAAAGTTTCACTCTGATTTCATTCAGATAGTAGAATAGTGAAAATAGGGGATACCTTTAGAGGTAACGGAAATTTTTTATATATTTTTCAGGACAAACCCTCTTTTTCAGACTGATTTTTAAACAACAAACTAAAATACACAATTTTTATACTCAAAAGACAGGATCTTCAAAGGATCTTAAAATTCTTAAAAATAAAAAATTTCAAAATAGGAGACATTTATTTAAAACCTTTCAAAAAAAAACATCGGAAATTTTGTGGGGCTGCGGAGTGATCAAAATTTTTTTCTTTTATCTTATACAATCAGGGGGATTTTTTTCCTACATTCACACATAGCTTGAATGAAGCGGCATATATGAGAATAAAATTTTTATAAGAGTATTAAACTTTGGTTTCAACTATATTCTATCTAATCTTTCTTTTTACACCCACACCCCCTGTCCCTTTTGGGGAAGGGGGTAGAAAACACAGGGGAGATACTTCATGCTTTTTAAAGGCAAATTTGCTTAGCTTTAAAAGGGTTGCCCAGCAATACCCTGTCCAGCACTTTGCCGGGTACAACCCCCCAGCACTAAGGTGATGGTTTGCTATTAACATGCATATGCTTGGTTCAAGCTTTTTTGGGGGCAGTCAGTTATCAATTTTTCTTTCCTTCCCCAAAAATTTTTTTGGGCTTTCCCTATCTTTTGAAAAATTTTTTTAAGTAATCCCCAAAAAGTAAACTTCTTAAACTTATTTTTTCTGTATTTTCGTTTTATAATAGCATAGAGGGGGTAAAAACAACAAAAATCAAAAGCACGGGCTCTGGTTAAATTACCCCAGCCATTCCCGATAAAGGGGGGGATTCTGAAGTATTCACTATGTGAGAAAAGGGGAAAAACTTCGAAGCCAAAAACGGGGCCAAACAACTTGGAGGTTCAAATCTCCCCTGGAAAATTTCAAGAGTTAGGGAAACCAACGGGTTTTCCAGGAAACGAAACAAGGACCTTCAGCCCCTTTGACCTTCTCATCCCCCCATTGTGCGGGCCCAAAAATACTTTCTGGGGGGAAAAAGACTCACTCGGTGTTTCTGAACGGGTCTTCAGAAGATTTTTTTTTGTTCAGAAAAAAAGCTAGCCCCCTTAAACATTTAAAAACAACTGTGGGGAATGATCATAGAAATTTCAAAAAGGGAAGCATCTCTATTTTATTTTCCCCCAAAAATCTGGCAAAATACTCCCTCCCATCCTCTTCTTAAAAATTTTTTTCCAAGGGTTTGGGGGGTTAAAAAACTAGAAAGACCAACCTAGGGCCAGGTTTTTAATCTTTTTAAAAATTTGGTTCCAAAATTTTTCTGAATTGGTTTTTTTTCCCTTTCTAAAGGGACTTAGAAAGGCGCGCCTGTCTAAAAAACTTTTTTTCCATCTAAAAACCCCCTTTACAAAGGGATACATGGATGGGAAAAGCTGAAACCCTCAAAACTATCTATTTGCTTTGCTGCGTTGCAAGCCGCTAGGCCCCTTTCCCATCGCAGAGCCTTAGAATAGGGAAAAATCAGTTAACCAAGGATATTCAAAGGGAAAACCCAAGGTAGGAAATCTTGAAGTATATTCCTAACCTCAAACTTCCTCTTTTTTTTGCGACTTTTTTTTGAAGTTTTAAAACAAAATTTCCAAACCCTTTACACTAAACCCCACCAGAACGTTTTTTGGCAAGGAATGGGGGGGATGACCTTCCCAAAAATCACTTTTTGCGCTACCCTTTTTCCCAAAGCAGTCTTTTTGGTCCACAACTACGGAAATTCAAAAAATTCAGTGAGATAAAGGGTTTCCTTTCCACACCCCCCAGAAAACGCTTTAGATCCTTTTGTCCACAAAGAAGAAGGTCCCCAAGGTTCAGAGCGAATTTTCAAGGGCGCAACAAAAGCTATGCCAAAGGGAAGATGTTCCAACCTAACCTCTTTTAAAAGAAAGTCTGTCTCTTCATTAAACGGGAAAGTTATGATGCCAAAAGGGAGTCACTCAGCATATTTCTCTCACTGGCAAAAGCCCCTCAGAGCTGGATTCTAGGGTCCATTCTGAAAGGGCACTCCCAATTAAAGAATTTCCCCCCAGAACCCTTTGCCTGAATTCAGTTCCAAACCAGGCTGTGCAGCCCCTAAAGAATTCCTAAAAAAAGGGGACAAAGACTTCCCAGACAAAGGGGCCCGGAATATGTCCCTTCCTCAAAGAGGGTTTGGCATATTTTTCTCGGCCTTTGCAGTACCAAAAAGAGCAGAGAGTGGAACTAGTTTCGATCTCACCTTCCTCAACAAATTTCTTTCGAAAAGGGAAGTTCATGTTGGAGCCCAAAAATCTGCCTTTCTTTTCCCCAAAACGGTATTGGAGGCCCAATAGACCTCAAAGATGCATCCCACATGCCAGTTCTTCCACCTCAAAATATTCAGGATGCTATAAGGTGAAAAAACACTATTCAATCTTCAATTCACTTGTTCCCATTCGGGCGTCCTCACACCCAGAGTTTTCCCCAAGATTATTGTTGCCTAGCCAAGCTCAGGATGAGGGGGAAACTTGTCATTCCATAACTCGGGGATTGTTTACCAAGCTCCATCTCCCAAATCTTTTTGAGGAAGCACTAGACATTTCTTCCAATTCTTTTCCAATCACGGGTTTTTTTTGTAAAATTTAAAAAAAATTTATCTGTCTCCAACTCGGAGTTTTCCTTCCTGGGATTGTAATCAAAACCTTGCCCCTGAAAGTCATTCTACACAAAAAAGAATTTTTAACATCAAAAAAAGTTTTCCTGGGTTTTTTATGAAACCCAAAGTTCGAGTGAGGGGGGGCCATGGTTTTTCTCCTAACAACCCCATGGGCGTTCCTTGGGCCAAATCTTTCGGTATCTTTAACAAACATTTATCCCAGTTGAACAAATCTCCAATGGGCTGGACAAACTAATGTGCAAAACCCCGAAAAAGGAAGATCATTTTTTGTTATCCCTACCCTTTACAAGGCCGGTTCTCAAAATACTTCAGCAAATAACGATAACCACGGATGCCTCCAGCCAGGGTTGGGAGCACAGTCCAATCACTAGGGTTCAGGGAAGGGGGCCCCAAAGGGGAAAGAATACTTTTTTCCAATGTCAGGGAATCGGGGGATCCTCTGCCCCGTTTCACTTTACCCTCTGTTACATGGCAGGGGGGTCCCTTATACGTCGACAACTCCGCACAGTTCCTTTTGAAAAAACAGGGGGGCACCAGGGGTCGGACATTAATGAGGGAAAGTCAAATATTTATGCACTGGGGGGAACAGAATTTCCAAACTGCGCAAAACACTAAGGGTATCCAAATTTCCAACAGATTGTTGAGCAGGGGGTGCATGGTCCCCCAGAATTGAGTCAAAATCAAGAATATTTTACCAAATTACCGCCAAATTTTGGGGGTTTCCGATCTAGACGTCAAAGGCCTACAAAAAATGAAAGCCCCAGGTTTTTGTTCCCTCTCCCAAACAAGACTCCCTTTTACTGGCGGGGTTCTCTCAATTGGCAGACTATCTGTTTATTTTTCCCCCAGTCCCGCTGATTCCCAAGCCTCAAAAATCAAGGATGAGAAGGTACGGGCAATAGCGAATCCCATTTTGGGGCCCGAAGGAAGCTGGAGCATCAAGGGAAGATTTGGAAGCTACCATTTTGGAAAGGGTCTACTGTTTCAAAGGGCAATCATCCAGACCCGAAGAGGTTACATTTACTGCTTTTAAGTTGACAGGCAAAATTTAGTGGGAAAAGGTGTTTTGAAGAGGTCATCAAAACCTATTAAGCTCCCCAACCCGCTACCTCTAAGGGTTTTTTCCTAGTCTGGAGAATTTTTTTTCTTTCCCGGGGGGAGTAAAATTCTGTTTTTTGCCCCTCTGGCCTCAGTTTAACAATTTTCCAAAAAGGCTTTTTAAAGCCTCAATTTTTAACACCCTTAAAATCAAATTTTTAGCTATAATTTTTTTTTCAGACAGTACTTTCTCTAATCAGCCTCTTATCAAGAGATTCTTAGAGAATTCGAAAAAGTGGGCCTCCAATTTAAAATTCCCGTTTATCCTGGATCTTCAGTGGTCCTGAATTTTCTCTGTGGGTCCCCCTTTGAACCCCGGAACAGGCAAAAACTCATCTAACCTGGGAAAACATTATTTTTAGTGCTATTACTACAGCCAAAAAGGGTGGGAAAATACAGGCTCTTCTTGCCAAACCCTTTTTAAGGTCCCCCCAGACTGTCTGATCCTTAGGAGGTTTCCATTTTCTTCCCAAATTTCATCTGGGAAAAAAATTAACAGGAGATTTTCTTACAATTTTTTATCGGAAAAACAGCCTCCACCCTTTGGGAAACAAAGGGAATACAAGGGGATCTGAACCAGAAAACATTTTGGAAGCAAAATTTGTTTTTTAAAATACAGCCCTCAACGGAAAAGGCAAGCAAAGTCTTCTCGGTCACTGGAACGGGAACCATTTTTGGTGCACGGTAAAGAAAATCTTCCCCCCCAAAAGGCTCAAGGCCATTTTCAAGCCCGTAAAAATTCTGGGCGAAAAAAAAATATGCTTTTCTTTTTCAAAATTGCCGGGCACGACCAGTCTTCTCTTGCCCCCTTTGCCAAGCATTTAAAACTAGGCACCTTTTGTGGAAATACAGCCTTTTGCAAATTGTCTGGAAGCGCTTCTTTTTAAAACCCCCCCCCTCTTTTTTTGTACTGCTTTTCATATCCCCCTTGTGTGCTGCCTAAGGGCATAGGGGAAAGTCAAAATTTTTCACCGAAATTTTTCTTTCCATTCCAAGGCACACAATTTAAACCCACCCTTTAAAAAAAAAAAAAAATGAAATAAAAAAATTTACGTTCATAAACACGCTGATTCCTTTTTCAGTGGTGCTTTTTTGGGGTGAGAGGAGAGGGGTAATGTTAATTGTTGAAATGATGTTGTTTTTTTCTTCGGCCGGCGGGGAGAAGGGAAATTAACCCATTTTGTTCCTTTTATCAAGGACAAAAAAGTTGGTGAGTAATTTGATTTTTTATATAAAATATATATATATATAATAATTTTCAGTGAGAAAGTCATAACAGGGATTGTTTTTTTTTGGGCGTCTTTCGGTCTGCTGAATTGCATTGCCTTTTTTGTTTGCGCCACCAATGTGCACCTACAAAAATTTCTTTAAAATTTTTTTTGATTGCTGATCAATTTTTGTTTTTTAGATATATTATATAATATATATATATATTATAATATTTATAATTTAATTTAAATTTAAAATTTTTTTTTGTAAATTATTAAAATTTTATGTTGTATGTATGGGGGGGGGGGGGGGGGGGGGGAGTATAAGCCAGGATACTTTTTGCCACAAAAAACCCCGGGGGAAAATTTTTAACCCATATAAGCCCAGGGTGGAAAAAGGAGCGGCACTTGGGGGGAATTTTAAAAAAAAAAAGATACAATAAAATTGATAGGCCTTTAATGTCCCCCCAAGGCAGATATAGGCATTTAATGTCCCCCAACAGTTGTGGTATAAACATTTAAAAATCCCCCCAAAGGGAATAAGGTGGTTGGGGGAGTTTAAAAAGTCCCCCATACAGATTAGGCGCTATATGCCCCCATACAGGGGATAGGGTGGTATAGTCTTTTTGGCAGTAAGGCCCATAGCAGGTTAAAGGCAGGTAAATTTCCCCCATTTCAGGTATACTCCCCTAGCAGGGTTTTAGGGGGATAAGCGTTATAGCAGGATAGGTCCCCCTAGGGGGCTATAGGCTGGGGAAGGCACCCTAGGCAGGCATGGCGGTATAGGTCCCCCAGGCTTTTTAGGCCCCTACGGCTTTGCAGAAAGGTCCCCTAGCAGGGTATAGCGGGTATAGGCATTATAGGGCCCCCCAGGAGGGTTGGCGGGGTTTGGGCCCCAGGTTTTGGCATAAGCAGTTTTAGGTCCCTAGGGAGGGCTATGCATGGTATAGCATATAGATCCTCTGGGAGGCATAGGCAGGGGGGAAAGGGGGTAAGGGGCCACTAGGGGGCTATAGGCAGTAAAAGGGGGGTAGGGAGGTAAAATTCCTCTAGGCAGGCTATAGGCAGGGATAGACAAGGTTTTTTTAAAAAAAAAAAAAAACCCACCTGCCCCAGCTGCTCCTCTCCCCCACCCCTATGCCTCCCGTGTCCGGGCCCCCCGCGCGCTTCCCCCGCATCTTCCGGCACAGGCGGGGGATTTTTTCAGGAACACATGCACGGGGACACACCTGCCTGTGCCGGAAACTCCAGACGGCCCCGATTTGCGGGCCTCCGGGGTCCAGCGGAGCAGGGAAACCCCGCTCCCCTGCGCCGCAAGGGTATCTCTTCTCCCGCATGCGCTCCGGGGGGGTCCATACAGGGGAAGAATAGCTGACAGCGCCTGGGCCATCGCAGGCCCCGGGCACTGCAGGTACTCGGCCTTATTTAAATTTTCCTCCCGAGGGGTCGATATAGCAAAAGGCCCTTTCGGGCAGGGGCCCCCACGCCCCAGTGCCAACATGACTCGGTAAGCCGAGGGGGGGTTCTTCACACATTCTTTGGCTGAAAAACTGGCTTATACTCAGTAAATTTCGGATAATATATATTTGTAGGGGGTCCACGAAGGCAGGACGAAGAAGTAGTCAATCAAAAAGAAAGTTTATCAGTGCGCCCAAAAAAAACACTTACTTCAGCAAAGTAAGCATCATTTTCAAAATAATAAGACCTTCCGTCAGGCAAAGAGATCGTAAACAAAAATGCAAAGGGGTTTTGTATTTTAGGGGCCTCAGGCCTACACAGCCCCACAGTTCGGCACACACACTTCTGATTTCAGGGCCAGAACACACCTCCTGATGACC
>JAODAL010006097.1:0-136955 GCA_025379985.1 Phyllomedusa bahiana
TTTTTAGTAAACCCCCCCCTATTTATGAAACTTTTCCCGGCCCTTTTGTAAACGGGATTTTAGGTATGTTCCCCCAAAACCCCCTAATAGATTTTTTAAAGTTCACGGCGGGGCCCCCAAAACCCCCCTTGTGTTCTTTTGAAAGTACTTTTAATTGTAATGACTGTATTTTCCCTTGAATTTGTAAAGTGCTGCGGAATATGTTGGCGCTATATAAAGATTTATTATTATTATTATTATTATTATTAACCATGTCCTGTGGTTTGATGAGACAAAGACAAACTTATTTGGTTCAAATGGTAGTGTCAAGCACGTGTGACGGCAACCAGATGAGCCGTATAAAGACAAGTGTGTCTTGCCTACAGTCCAGCATGGTGGTGGGAGTTTCATGGTTTGGGGCTGCATGAGTGCCGCTGGCTATGGGAGGTACAATTCATTGAGGAAACTTTGCATCCCAACATGTACTGTAATATACTGAAAGAGAGCATGATCTCCTCCTTTTGGAAACTGGGCAACAGGGCAGTGTTCCAGCATGATAATGACCCCAACACACCTTCAAGACAACCCCTGCCTTGCTAAAGAAACTGAGGGTAAAGGTGCTGGACTGGCCAATCATGTGGCAATCTGTGAAGCTCTAGTGAACTCCATGCCCAAGAAAGTTAAGGCAGTGCTGGAAAATAATGGTGGCCACACAAACTATTGACACATTGAACACAATGGGCGACATGTATGAACGGGCTTTTCGCCTGTTTTTTGGCGTAACCTGCGCCTCCCGGCCCGAATCCGCTGTCGGACGCAGGGATGCGGTGTTAGGCGCAGCGTTCGCCACTTTTCACTGCGCCCCGCATGAAGGGGCGGGCAAGGGGCGCAGTGTGGGGCGCGGTGTAGGCTTTCCCGGGGCGGGACGCGGCGCTCTCGCAAACTCTGAGGCATGTACGATCGCGAGTCGGCAAAGTGCGGCGCATTGCAAATTGTTTAAGCTCTTCTCATTGGTCGGCATAAACCAGCCAATCAGAATAGGAGCGACAGGGACCCATTATAACCTATGGAGAAATTCTGACCAATCATATTCAAAGGCGGGACAGTTCAAAGTACAGTCAAAATGCAGCATAGAGCTGATTGGTTGAGTTAGCGGGGGCTAGGCTATCCTGGCCAATCAGAGAGCGAGCTACTTTCTCATAGAGTTCTATGGGAAAGAAATGCAGAGCGAGCTCTTTTTGTGATTGGCCAAGTTAAAAGAGGCGCGGTTTTTTGGGCCCAAGGGGGAGAGCGAGCGACGCTTTTAAAATGGGTTTTCTAATGCAATCTGTATATGGCCGAAATCAAATGAAAAAGACTACAGAAGTTGTACCGATGGTATATAAATGATCAATAATATGGGGTAACGAAAAAAAATAATTAATTCAATAAAATCATGTTTATTTCTTTATTTTCGTTAGCCAAGGATCAATAGTATGGGTGTAACAAAAATAAAGAAATAAACATGACTGGCGAGGCGTGGCGGACTTTACATGCTATGTATGAGCGCGCCCCAGCGCCGACATAAATCAGGCGCAAATTTCGCCGGAAAACTGCCGAAAAGGTGCGCCCCGACGTGGCGAGCTTCATACATGTCGCCCAATGTTTCTATTTTTATTCAAGGGTATACTCACTGTTATGTGCCGGCCGATCCGTTTCTTGCAGCATCACCCGTGCCTAAAATATGCTCAGAGGCACTTCCTTAACCCATCTTCCCCCTGTAACTGTATCTTGGTTGACTTCCCTGCACTCCTGGACTGGTGATCTTAAAGCCACCTGCATTGTGGTGGCTCTTCTTTGGCCCTCCATGACAGAGTTGCCCATAAGGGGCTCCATTATGCTCCTGGGCTGGTGAGTTCACAAGTTCAAAAAGATCCGTTTAAAAAAAATAATGAGTTAAAAAAAAGAAGAGTACAAAACAATAAGCCCTAGCCGTTTGGGGAGAAAAAAATAATAATAAAATACCCATCTCATTTTTGGAGAAACACAGTATACATGTGTGTTGTTCTCTCTAGTTATAATTCTGAAACAGCCACTTTAGTAACCCCCTAAAACTACAATAGGCACCTCACATCCTTTGTGGAGTACTGAGGAGGGGGCCCCCTCATGCTGACCTCGGCAGTGCCATAAAGGTCTCAGATGGGGAATATCCTTCTAAGATGTACTGCGGCCCCTGGAAGATAAGGGCATGCTCACATGGCGTACCGGGATGCGTACTGTATGCGCCGCAATACGCCGCGTGTTTTGGAAGCACGCGCGTACTTGCAAGGATAGGGGGGCTGGTCCCATTCATTTCTACTATCAGCGGCGTACAATACAATCTTACTTTACGCCAGGGGAGACGAAGCGTAATTCATAGTTCTCTATGAGAGCTATGAATTACCGTAATTGCGGCGCGCATTTCACCCGTATTAAAGCGCAAACACAGAGCGAAATGCGCGACGCAATTATTTGAACATACCCTAAGAGGCAAGCTTCTGATTGCCAGGGTCCCATCTATTCTTAAAAATGGCTTGAACTTGAGTTTAGCCAACACAAGTAATATTAATATAGATTGACTTTCTTCTGTATATCCCAGCACTTTAATAAACCAGTATGTTCTAAGAATAACTAAGGGTTCGTATCAGGATAATGTTTCATTCTGCAGGTATACAGGATTGTTTGCTTCATCTTCCAAGTCTCCTCTCTTTAGCAGACCAAATTGTATTAAGGATCTAGCGTTGGATACAGTTGGATTCTTATATCAATCCGGTTTTCCGTACAGTTGAAGCCTTAAATGACAGATTCCCAAAGATCTCAAGGGTTTTTACAAAATTAGTCTCATTAGTCTCTTCTCTAACTACTAACACCTATATCTAAACTTGGCAGTTTATACATGCAAGTGAAATATGAACTCACTGGTATTGCTATCCAACAGTAATAGAGGATCAAATCCTGAAAATCATATCATAACGGTAAGGCTATGTTCACACGGCAATAATTGCAGGACGTATTTCGCCCGCAATTATGGCATGTGCTAGGGAGTGGGGGCGGCAGCCTGCTGGCCCCATAGATATTAATTATTCATGGCGCATATACGCCGTGAATAATTGACATGTCACTTATCTCCCCGCTCGGCATATTGTCCGAGCAGGAGAGAAGACATAATCCATAGTTCTCTATGAGAACTGTGGACTACCTTAATGACTTGGACGTATCCCACCCGAGATACGTCCCATTTTAAGCCGTGTGAACATAGCCTAAGGGTTGTCACAGACAACCTCATTAAGGAAAGGTGATCACAGGGATTGCACCGATTTGGCTTGCCTGGCCCATCAACCATTCCCTATTCTTCTATTTTCTTGCCATTTTTTATTTTTTTTCTTTCCTTTTTTCCTCTTGCTTTTTATCTTAAGGATAACTATTGTATTCAACAGTCCTATATGTTAGTTTATGGTACATCACGTCATTAATGGCATTTAAAGGTATGGTCCAGTATAAGAAAAACATTTGGACCAGGGAAAGGGTGTAATTGAAAAAAAATAAAAATAAAAAGAAACGCTTCCAACCAACCCTATTTCCACACTGAGCTCCTGTACAAGAATGCCTGTCGATGATGGCCCTGCAAATAATTACAGGCCTCAGTGGCCATGTGCCATTTTAACAGGAAGAAGCCACTGAGGCCTGTGAAAGCCTGTAGGGTTACGTGAACATGATGGCATGGCCTGGGAGCTCAGCATTGGAACAGTGAGGCTTCTAATTTTTTTTTCCAAGCTGACAACCTCTTTAACTTTGAGTTGAGGTCCTATACAAGCCAAAATCTTTTTAGTTAATCCATTTTATATGTCATTCATTCTTTTTCACTATATTATGTTGTAATCTGAATTTTAATTAACCTATCTGATGTTCCACTGGATTATTGTTAGCTTGAAAATGCTATTAAAACAAGTGAGAACAGAAAAACAATGGAGTTATTTGTTGTTCGTGACCAATCCTCAAAACTTGTCAAATTCTTGAGAAGTAACATCAGTATTCATTACTTACCACACATGACAGATCCTATAGTTATGTCTTCCACAATACGCAAGCAAATCACTTTTTACAAGAGATCGCTCTAGAATAACTACTGTATGTCTTCAATACAGAAGATGTATACTGTCATATCAACCTGCTTATCATGGATCTCAAATTCTACAAATACTTTCTAAATGGAAAAAAGTAAATGATAATAAAAGGTTTCAGCAGAAGAGATATACCTGGAGCAATATGATCAACAAAAGTGTCACAAATCGCTTAAATAGTCATAAATTTATGTCAGCCAAATGCAAATTTAACCCTTGAGACCTACTGTAAGTAGAAGACTTACTGAGATATAAGCTGCATAAGATGTAAATTATTAAAGGGGTTTCTCGCTACCTAGATCATATCTTTAATGATGTGGACCACAAAAATAAGCACTTTTGCAATTGATTTATATAACCTAAATCATTTAGTATAGCAGCTATTAGCTAATCTGTGACTGTCTAGAGCTAAATCTGATGACTGGGGTCAGGCCACACCCCCTTTGCTGTGATTGGCTGCCTGATATTAAGTTCATCCCTGTCAGGACACGCCCCCTGTGTTGTGATTGGCTGCCCTCTGTACTCTCTGTGCTTGCCCCAATCTGAGCTGTGCAAAAATGAAAGTGAAACTGGCTCCCAGCTTTTTGTGCTGGCTGTGTCTGTTTAATAAAGGCTGTCTGAGCTCTCTATGCTCCTCTCCCAGTCATAGCTCTTTGTGAAGGATCTGTGCAATTACGGAGTTTCTAGTTGTTAGATTCACTCTCCCACCAATATAACACAGCCTTATAGAGTCTGTTCCCCTCTACCTCCTGCCTGATAACAGAGGGGGAGCAGAGTGCATTTCTCATATTTGTTTCATAATTTCAGGCTGTATTTATAACTGTTTACAGCAATGCAGGTGTTCTGGAAGGGAGGTGACATCCTCTCTCTCCCACTGCTCACACAGAATGAAGAGGACTCAGGAAGGAACAAGGAGGGGGTGGGATGATGTCACCAGTCTTCAGTGATGGAAGACCCGCCTATTGGGAGAAGAGACCCACCTACTGGGAGGAGTTTGAAGCTGTAAGAGAGAGAAACAGCTCATTTCTGCGAAAGCCTTTGGTGAGAAAACCCCTCAAGTTCCTAGAACCTAGGAAACAAAAAATCATTGACATCTTATTCTCCTGACAAAACCGTTTTTACAATATAAGATTCAGATCCTTTTGAGGTACCATACTTATTCATAAGGAAATGAAATCCAGACTGTAATTTCACCAACCAATTTCACTTCAGTGATGGCGATATGAAATAATACAACCAACCAAACTATTAGCTAAACAAAAGCAAGGATTTCATTTCTGAGACACGTATCTATGTTAATAATTGTAGCTTTATTTAGAACCCATTTTCCTTCAGCAAGGAGAAGGACAGGTAACCTGGTTAGTATGCTAATCGCTTATTGAGCAGAAATCCGTACCTGCCTTATCAGCCCCACTGTTTGACACATAGCAGTCATGGCACCATTAAATAAGCTATTTAGCAAGCTTGTCAATTTGGCTAACATGCTAATCACTAATGCTATGGATACCATCCCAAATGAAATGGAAAATGGATTCCTGAGTATACTGCAAGATGCGGAACTGCAGAGAATGCATGCCTTGTATTGTGTTTGTATGTGATAATTAGCCGTGCATGTCAGCTACAGTTTTCTGTCGTAGAAAATGAAATGATTTTTTTTTTTGCATAAAGGTATTTGCATCATGAGGTACCTCAAAGATACAATTGAACACTGACATAATCCATTGACTATAATGGGCTTCGCTGGAGTTGTGGATTAACAGAGGGCAAAATAATCACTGCTCTATTGTCGGTGACAAAAATGGTAGAAACGCCTAAAAGAAAGAATGAACAAAGTATAAGAACACTACTACATGTGCTAAACATTTCTTTACTAATGCTGACCATACACTTTAGATCAGGGGTGGGCAAAATCTAGCTTGCAAAATCATTTGATCTTTCTATGCGTTCAACCTCCTCAGATCAGCAAACAAGTGCCAGTAGCTTCAGAGACCAGCGCATGCGCAGTAGCAGATCTTGCTCAAGCTGTTCCTTTCCAAAGTGCTACTGTGCTGGTCTCCGAAACCCCTGGCATTTGCCCCTATTGTTCATGAGTCAGTTAACAAGTGCCAGTAGCTTCAGAGACCAGCGCATGCGCAGTAGCAGATCTTGCTCAAGCTGTTCCTTTCCGAAGTGCTACTGTGCTGGTCTCCGAAGCTCCTGGCATTTGCCCTTATTGTTCATGAGTTAGCAAACAGGTGCCAGAAGGTTCAAACACCAGTGCCCTTCAGTAGCACACTGGTAAGGAACAGCTTGAACAAGATCTGCTACTGTGCATACGCTGGTCTCTGTGTTCTATTTCCCCTAGTAAGAAAACAAATGCCAGGAGCTTTGAGCGGCCAGTGCATGCACATTAGCCGATCTTGTTAAAGTTACTCTTCCCTATGTAGCCCATGCCATTTCTTTCTTGATATTCTCCTGCATGTCAATTGGGAAAGTACATGAACATCATAGCATGGATTCATGCACGCATTGCTTCTGAACTCAGGGAAGAGGTGTCGAGGATTTCAGAGCCAACTCTGGTCCATTCTGTTTCTACCCTGATTGACTACTGCACACCAGGGGAGGCATGGACATCACAGAGGAAACAGAAGCTCAGGTACATTCCATTTAAACCTAGTGGGTGGCAAGGGAATGAGGGGGACAGGAAGGGTCTGGGAACATCAAGTGCTTCGGGTGCAATTCTCGTCGATGCCTTTTCTCCTCAATTGTGCTATAATGTGGAAAGACCATGGACAAGATTTGCTGCTGATGTACTTGTCTGTTCAGCAATGTGCATCTGTGCTGATCAGTGAGAGACGTGGTTTTAGCCATCACATTAAAGGGGTTGTCTCTCTACAGCATTTGGCAGCCTTTTCTGCTAGTTGCCAAGAAGAGATTCTGAAATGGAGGGGCCCCCACACTGTGTGCACAGGATGATTCATTGTGTGTGAGCTGGGGGAAGGGAGAGGTTCTCAACTGTCCTAGACTAAGGCTATGTGCACCCAGCAAATGAAAAAATGGTGTCCAAAATACGACGCCATTTTGACAATGCTGGACCATGGCAAGACCATGTGCGCAAAAGCCACAGTCAGATGTCTCTCTCTCCGTCCCAACACAGCATCAGGTGTCTCTCTCTCTTCATCCCAGCACAGCATCAGGTGCGTGTGTCTCTCTCTCTCCGCCCCAGCACAGCATCAACACACTGTGCGTGATCCCGACACCGACCTGGGTGGGACTACACATCAAACAGCCGACAGCCACTGACAGATTAGGTGGAATGATTCCAACCTGGGGACTCACACAGTTGCTATGCAGATACAAAAGTCACCTGTTCTACTAAGCCATAGCACTTTGCTAATGGTATCCTACTACAAACTTACTTCCATTTATGCTACACACATTTTAAAATATGATGTTTGTAGTGAGACAACACCTTTAAGGGTGAGTTTAGTTTGATGATATAAAGTATATTTTTTTAATTTTAAATTTTACATGGCCTACAAAGAAAGTTCTGAATATCCAAATGGCCCTTGGGGTTATAAAAAAAAAAAAAAAAAAAAAAGTAAAAACTGGTATTCTTCCAGACCTCATTCACATGCATACTCAGCTCAGCTATGTGTGCATGTGTTCTAAACAAGACGTAGGCAGACACCTCTGTTAATGATTTTTCTCTACTGTAGGCAAAAAAAAGAAAAATCTATTATATTTGACCATTCTTTTCCCCATATCTGCCAAGAAGGGAGAGCCAGGGCACCCCTATACACGTAAGATTACCCTGAAAAAATCAGCAAATGCAACTGATGTTGTCATGTGTACAGCCACCTTAAGAACTAAACACATGAAATCTTTTGTACTGAAAAACAACTGGTGACCAAGAAAAAAAAACAAGAAATTGTATACTAGATACTGTAAGAAATACAAAAAACACTTGCTTTAATTATTTTCATTAACAGATTTATTTCATTAAATCAACATAATTCATGAATCACATTTTAAACTAATGTCAAGAGGTCCCAATGCCACCCTTCGTGTAGCGGAAAATTTGCATTCCTCCCATCAGCATTAGTATATAAGCATACAATCCTGATGCTGCCTGAATAGCAAGCAAAGTGAAATTCGAGCAAAACGGGACATAAAAGGAGCTGACAGATAAAAGGTAATTAAACTACCCCACAGAACACCATATTGTTCTCATGGAGCCACGTTGCCCACCTTGTCTTATATGCTGAATAAATTATAAATACACAACCAAATCGTTGAACGTACCTTTTTTCCTCCAGTCACACATTGTTTACAGGCAGATTTTCCAAACGGGGGGTGTACAGCAACGATCTAGTAAAAAGAGAATGGATCTGTTAAAACAATGGGCTTTGTTCTGGCATCTTATAATGGACTGACCTGTATTATGCTGTGTTCACATCAACTCCAGGTCCATGTTTGGGACCTAGTAAACCTAGTCTCTTCTGGATTACATTTGCTTTACGGATTTAGCAGAGTTTAAGTTGACTGGTATTGCAGCTTTTCACATTATTTTATCTTGGACCACCTGAAAAGCCATTGAAAATGTTGAGATAATATCGTCTGCTACGATGTTGTGTTATCGGCCAAGTTACTTTGCTTCATCTATATTTACAGTTGAAACCACTATATAAAAGACACATATGCATGTTTTTCTCACTATATGACAAGAAATCAGAATAAACCTTACCCGGTTTAGGTCAATTAGTATTACCAAAATTATTTATGTTTGCCAAATGCCAGAATAATGAGAGAGAGAATTGTTAAGTCATTTTTATTACTTTCTGCAAAGTCAAAAGTTTACATACATTAGGTTTACTATGCCTTTAAACAATTTGGGAAAGCTCATATGATGTCATGTCTTTGGAAGCTTAACATCTGAGTTAATTAGAGACACACCTGTGGATGTATTTTAAATGCACACCAGAAACACACTGATTCTGTGTGTAACATCATAGCAAAGTCTAAAGAAATCAGCCAAGATACTAGGAAGATAATTGTAGACTTGCACAAGTCTGGATCATCCTTGGGTGCAATTTCCAAATACCTGAAGGTGCCTAGTTCATCCGTACAAACAATTATAAACAAGTACAAACAAGATGAAAATGTCCAGCCATCATATCGCTCCTGTAGGAGACAGGTTCTATGTCTCAGAGATTAACATGTTTTGGTCCGACATGTGCATATCAACCCAAGAACAAAAGATGCTGGCAGAAGCTGGTAAGATTGTGTCATTATCCACTGTACTGTATCAACATGGGCTGAAAGGCCACTCTACCAGAAAGAAGCCAATACTCCAAGAGGAACATATAAAAGTTAGATTAATATTTGCAAGTGCACACAGGAACAAAGACCTACAATTTTGGAGACATGGCCTGTGGTCTGAAGAACCCAAAATTGAACCATTTGGCCATAATGATCATCACTGCGTTTGGAGGAAAATGGGAGAAGCTTGGAAGCCTAAGCACACCATCCCAACTGTGAAACACAGGGTGGCAGCATCATGTTGTGGGGTTGTTTTGCTGCAGGAGGGACTGGTGCACATCACAAAATAGATGGCATCATGAGGAAAGAAGATTATGTGGCATTACTGAAGCATCTCAACTAGGAAGTAAATTGGTCTTCAAAATTTACAATGACCCGAAGCATACTACCAAACTAGTTGCAAAGTAGGATAACCAAGTCAATGTTTTGGAATGGCCATCACAAAGCACTGATCTAAATTTATGGACAAAGCTGAAAAGGAGGGTATAAACAAGGCGACCTACAAACATGGCTCCGTTACACCAGTTCTGTCAAGAGGAATGGGCCAAAATTCCTACCAACTTTTGTGATAGGCTTGTGGAAGGATATCCAAAACGTTTGACCCAAGTCATAAAGTGTAAGGGCAATGCTACCAAATACGAATTAAATGTATGTAAACTTTTGACTTTGCAGAAAGTAATAAAAATTCCTTAAAAAGTTCTCTCTCATTATTCTGGCATTTGGCACATATAATTAATTTTGGTAATCCTAATTGACCTAATATGGGTAAGGTTTATTCTGATTTCATGTCAGGTGGTGAGAAAAACATGCACATGTGTCTTTTTATATAGTGTATGGAAACTTCTGGTTTTAACTGTACATTTAAGGAATGCAAAATAGAGTAAAAGTAGCGTATAAGATAATATATTTGCCATGTGGTTTTCTACGGACCCACCATGGTATTCATTGGGTGTTTTTTTTGAAAAGTAAAATCACTTTCTATGTTTAGGATAGGAGGTTCTTGGCGTCAAAAGCCTATAAAACAATTATACAATATTTGTTAAAAATAAATATTTCCAGCAAATAACCAATACAAGATAATGGTAAAAGATTCGATCACCATACCGTACCATTCTTGGTCTGTATATAACATTTCATCAGTAGATCACTACAGTTGGTTGAATGTGTAATACCAATAATATAATGGGAGACTGGTCATAATAACGTTCTTGGTCAGGTAATCGAACCTGAAAGGATGATCAATATAGAGAAAAATAAGCCAGCTCACCACTCCTGTATTATGGACTGCATGGATCCTTCAGGTGAAAGGAGAAGGAATGCCAATACAGAGAGAATTGATCCAGCAATCTGCAAAAGGTGCATGTAAAAAATATTTTTTTATTAAAGATCTATTAAAGAGGCAAACATGGAGCACAAGATAAAAAAAGAACGCTGCTGACGCGTTTCGGGAGTTACCCCTTAGTCATAGCATGCGCATACATGGTGCTAATCACTACATTTAGCCATATTCTACTGCTGCTAATGAGCATCCACTACTCACCTGCCAGTTGAATCTACGCTACGCAATCAGTTACACACTCGGTGTGTTAGCTAACGGCACCTCTGTCTATGAGATCCACTGCGGTCACGTGGTTGGGTCTTTGGCGACTGTAGATGCGCATGTGCCGGTTGACTCCACAGTGGTTAGTGATGCTTTTGATTGCATCATCCATCAGCTGCCGATAGTGGGGCATTGGCGCCGGCATTCATGCGTAGCGTGGATTCAACTGACAGGTGAGTAGTGGATGCTCACTAGCAGCAGTAGGATATGACTATATACAGTGATTAGCACCTTGTATGCTCATGCTATGACTAAGGAGGTAACTCCCAAAACGCGTCAGCAGCATTCTGTTTTTATCTTGTGCTCCATCTTTGCCTTTTAAATGAATCTTTAATAAAAGATTTTTACATGCACCTTTTAGAGATTGCTAGATCAATTCTCTCTGTACTGGTATTCCTAAAAGGATGACCCCTTTAGATTTTATCTCAAAATCCCATTAAAACCTTTATAAAAAAAGGAAAGCAACAAATTTTCCTTGTTAATTTTGGGTGTTAAAAGAAGTTTTGAGGTGTTACCTATGCAGGATCGCCCTTATCGAGGTGGTCACCCCATTAAGGAAAAAGATAGGGTGTTCCTGATAGGGACAAGGGAGGAACCCTTTAGGTCAGATCCCCGACCTTTTTAAAATCATAATTTTCTTTTTATTGTAGATTTATTTAAAAAAACAGTTTTGACTAAACAGGGTTTGGGGGTGGATGGGTTTGGGGTAAACCAAATTAAAGTAAAATTTCAACTAATGGGTTGGTTGAGAAAATGTTTGCATGGTTTAGCCCCAAAAAAAATTTTAGTACAGACCCAAGGGGTGGTACGGGTTTTTGGCGGAAATGAATTTTTTCCTTATCTTGTATTGGCCCCCCCCCCCCCCCCCCCCCCTTCCCCCCCCCCCCTTGCTTTTAAAAATTTAAAATATAATCATTTTTTTACAATGGGTTTTTTCACTATGGAAAGGGTTGCTTTTTAAGGAAAGATCTTGCAAAAAAGTCACTTCAAAATGTGTTATTTAAAAATTGTTCAACCTTTTTTTGAGATATATCTCTTGTATGGGGCGGGGGGGGGGGGGGGGGGCCGGGGGGGGGGGGGGGGGGGGGGGGGGGGGATAGGTGGGGGGGGGGTAAGGGGGGGGGGGGGGGGGGGGGGGGGGGAAAGAAAACCCGTTAATCTTTTCATGATAGGCTGGGGAATGGTTGGGTATAAACTACAGACCCGGTTTACTGCAGCCCAGTAGACGCCGTTTAAAAGCGCCCCGAATTCAAAAAGAAAAAACCCAAAAAAAAGGGCTGAGGTTTAAAATGAATCAAAGTAGTGAGGACAAACCCCCTTTTAAAGGGGTGGGTTTTTTGTTTTAATATTTTTTTTGGTTTTCTACAAGTTTTATCCCCAAAAAAAATAAGTGGCCACCTGGGGCCCAAAAGGGAAAAAAATATCCTGGGGAAATGTAAAAAGAGCACAGAATTTTAGTATGTACTTTTATTGTAGGGGGCGGTACTAGACCACCCAAACCTGAAGCACTTCCCCTGATTTAGGGGTTTTAATATAAAATGTTCATGTTTAAAAGGTTGGACTTCCAGTTTAAAACAATGTGTGAGATAGCAGTGGTGTAAAAATTTTATTCCAAATGTGGTTTAAGATACAATGGGTCTATTTATCAAAAAATGGGTTTTCAGAACACAGACTTTGTTACCCATAACCAAACCCAAAAAGAAATCAAACTTTTTTTTTTAGGCCTTTTTAAAACGGGGGATTTTGGGGGCAGGTTTCGCCGCCCGGGAAAAAACCCCGTCGAAAATCGGGCCAAATCGGTTCCCGAAGCAGGTTTGCAAGGGGCGGGGATGGCGTTTGGGATAAAGGCCGGTGGGGCTAGTTTGGGGCGGGGCTTGCGGGGAGGGGTTTTCCCCCCTTCAAATTAAAAGCAGGGGGGGCCAAAAACCCCGCCCCGAAACCGGGCCAGCCGGGTCCCCCGCGGGGAAATGGAGGGCAAATTTGTAAGAATTGAAAACGAGAGTTCTTCCCCAGGCGCGAAATTTTGGCCCCCGGTTTTTGGGCCCCGGAAACCCCGTTTTGGAACCCGCGGGCCCAAATGTTTTGTGAAAATGTCCTTACCCTGTCTGAAAAAAAGAAAGGGGTGCTGTGATTGGGTTTTATGGGCAAAAATTTACAGTCTTAATTTTAGGGAATTTTGATAAATAAAAAGGGCCAATGTCCCCGCAAAAACCTTGCAAAGTGGAAAAAAATTGTATCCTGAAGCCCCTGTAAACCTTTAAAGGGAAACATGTTTTCTCAGTCCTTGTTATATGTGAATATTACTCAGTTTATTAGCCATGAAAATAACCAAACTTGTATTAAGGCCTTCAAAATTTGGGGGACATGTATGAAAGTTTTAAAGCTCCAAAAAGCATTTGGAGAAAGCAGAGATATCAAGTATGCCCGCGAAATATTTTTGGGGCCCCGGTTATTTATGGAACAACATTATGTTTTATTGTAGTTTTAAGAGCCGCACATAAACCAGAAAGAGCAGCACAATAACTAATGATTTCCTGTGCTGATATCAGGTAGCGGTTTTACATTTCAGAGGGGGTTTTCTTATTTTAATCAAAACCCCTATACTTTAAAGTTATGTATACAAATAATTTAAAGATGCTGTAGAGGGGGGGTTTAAGTTTTTTAAATTTACCGAAGGAAGAATATGCTTTACCTTACAACCTCATAAAATGTTATATCCCATCTCTTTTCACAGCCACTTCGAATGGAAAATTTTTTGCAAAACCCTTTGGAAAAAATGTATTTTATTTTCAAAAAAAGGGTTTTTTTAAAGTGTTCCCCCAGAGCTGGGGCATGTTGGAAATTTCATACATAGGAATTCCCTGATTACTATCAAATGACTTCCATGGTCCTGATGGTTGTGATGTAGACAGTAAATTGCATTCTGTCCCAAAAAGTTTTAATTGGAAAAAAGGACCCCGGGTGTCCCAACAGACAGGGGGCTTCAGTACCCGCTTCATTTTATTTTTAGGTAAAAAAAAAAATCTTTTGTAAAAAGTCAGTGATTTAATTCTTTCAAAAAAATTTTTCCCTCAAATTCTTAAGTGGGATTTTAACCTTTTTTTTTCAAAATGAGTGTTAGGGGTTTGATTTCCCTTTTAAACCCTTTCCCCAGGGATGGCCCCCCAATTTTTGGGTCCCAAAATTTTTTTTAAAGGAGCCAAATTCCCGGGGCCCCGGGGGACGATGGATAGGCATAGAAAGACAACCCCCCTCAGCTAGACAGGGGGAAGGGGGGCCCAAAGGGGGGTGGAAAGGGGGTAAATTTTTAATGGTTTTTTGAGGGAACTAAAAGTTATTTATTGGGCAGAAAAATCCCTTTTTATTTCCCAAATTTTAAAAGCTTTCCTATTACTCCCAACTGCACTAAAATAAAAAAATGTAACCCATACGTCCCTATTCCGTCCCTTCCATTCTAGTACTGGTGGATGACACATTCATGACTTATATGTTTCTGCCCGTCAATCATGGCCCCAGCAGTTTATGTTTCTGGCCCCCGTGGTTTAATTTCCTAAAAGCAGGCACGTGATTTTCGGCCAAGCTGGCTGCAGCTTAAGGAGGGGGTGGGGATGAACGGTTTTAATTAGTGGGAGGCCCAAAAGCTCCTGCCCGCACTAGAAAAAGTGGTGGTTTGGGGGGAGGCAAGTTTGGGGTTGGTTTTTTTTATGTTGGGTTTGCATGGGTTTTAAAAGTCATGGAAAACCCCTTTAAATTTTTATGCTGGGGTGGTCACTTAAAAAAGAAATTTTGGGCCCGGGGCTTGAATTTTTTTTTTTTTTTTTTTTTTTTTTTTACTATGGGAAATTTTGAAAACCCGCCAAGCAAAATAGCTGGCTGAAAATGGAAGTAAGAGAAACCCGAATATTCCTTTAATTTTCCTTGTGGGGACCCTTGCAGGGAAAAAAGGTTTTTCCCTTGGGAAAAGGAATTTTATTATTTAAAGGGTTTTTAGTAAAAGGGGTTTTTCACTTTAATGGGGACATTCAGCTAGTTTACCCTTGGTATAAATAAGCCATAGAATTTAGAAAAAGTCTCTTGCTGCTTTTCCCCCAGTTGAAGTATGCTTTGACTTTTAGTATATGCGCGTCCCCCAAACCTTTTTTTTTTCAGGTTTTTACTGCAGTATTACCCCTTTTGGGATTCAACCCCCCAGGAGGGCTTCCAGTCAGCCCAAAAAAATAGAAGTTATACCAAACGGGAAAACCCCCCGGGTGAATTAATCCAAAAGGGTTTTTTCAAAAATTTTTTCTTTAGGACAAACAGAAATACAGGGGTTTTAACGTAATTTTGTATGTTTTTTGTCCCGAAAATAAAAAATTGAATAAAACCTTGGGAAAATTTAAATTTACCCGTGGAGTTTCAGTTTTGGTATAAGTTCTATACAGCCATAGCGTTTTAGTGGCCCCCAAAATTCGGGGGTCCAAATTTTGGGCAAAAGCATTATATATTTTTTGAGGGAAAAAAATTGAAAGGCTTCTTTTTTTCTAGCACTACCCTGTGGGTTCTTTTTATATATGTCGCTATTAAATTTTACCCTTTTTTTTATTATTTTGTGCTGTTTACTTTCCTGCCATTGGTTGGTGGGGTCTCATTTCATGTTTTTTTTATAAGGGTTATTTTCCCCTACTTGTCCTGTTTTTGTGGGGGCTAGGAAATTTGATAATGGGGGCCCCCCCCTGTGATTGGAGGGCATTTTGGGTTTTCATGGGAAAGTGTATTCTAGGACGTTATTGGGTGATGTGGCTGTTCCCGTGATAGAGACATTAAAGCTATCACTGGTATATGGAAGGGCTGGAGGTTTCTGTTTATGTGGCTGCCATTGTATGAATTAAATTGGTTTTCCCGGTATGTAAGGTTAGGGGTTTCTGAAGCAATATAGGTCATTTGGAAAAATTTATTTTTCTGTTGTCACTGGGGGGAAAAGGGGTCTATGGAGCCCCCCCTTTTGTTTGGGGACATTTGGTTTTTTTCAAAGATACCCGGAGTATAGGTGGGTTTTGGGAGTGCAAATGTCATTGTGATGGATTCTGGTTGTCACTGATATCTGGGGTATAGGCTGTTATTTAGCGATTAGGCTGTTCCCGTTTTGACATATTATGAAAAACCCAAAAAAAAAACTTTTTCAAAGCAGGAATTGTACATGGGTCCAAAAGGTCCCTTTGTTTAAAAAAGGGAGTATATTGGGTGTTAGCCTTTTCTGCCCCAAAAGAGGCCCGAAAAAATGTATTTAATTTGGGCGACGCATTTCTTTAAAAAAGGATATTGTTTATTTATGCGAAATACCCGGGAAAAAGTGCAATTTTGGGTGTAAGGATACTTTACAGGAAAAAAAGAAAAATTTGTTTTTTTAAAGATGCTGTCGTCCATTATACATTTTTTCTAGGCACATTACAGGTATCACTGGTTTGGTCTAGGCTGTTATTGTGAAATGTGTTTCCGTGATAGAGAAATTTTTGGCTGTTTACTTTTATGTTGGGTCTAGCTGTTATGAGTGATTGGGGTTTTCAGTGATGAAAATATTTTGTTTTTACACTGGGAAAAGGGGTTTTACGTATGGTATTTTGATGTGGGGCATTCTTGTGAGGGGCCAAAATTTGGGAATCATGGAATTTTGGGGTATAAGTGTTATTTTGACGAAAGGGGTGTTCCCTTAATAGAGGGGTTTACCTGATCACCAGTATGTGGGTTTAGGGGGTTATCGAATGGGTGTGGCTGTTAAAAATGATGGAGGGCAAAATGGTTAACACTGGCATGTGGGGGGCTAAAACTATTTTTCAATGCACTGTAATGGAGTTTATTTTTTGGGGGTTTCACAGGGTGAAAAAAATGTCCATCAAGTCCAACCAAGGGTGGGAAGATGTGGATGAAGGCAGTGGTAGAAGAAATTTTTAACTTGTCCATGTCACTAGTATGTGGGGTGTAGACTGTAAATGGGTGATGTGGCTGTCACCGTGATGGAGACATTCTGGCTGTCAATGCTGTGTTGTGAGATAGGCTGCCAATGTTGCGGTCAAAGTGTCAAGGTCACGAATAGTGGATGGGGGGGTGAAAAGAAGTATCCTTTGAAAAAGTGTAAAACATATGGGCTTTTCTTTTAAAAAACATTTAACACACAACAGATATGAAATTCCTGAAAACATATTATACGTGCCCCTTAATTTTAGGTCTGGGGCCGTCTGATCAGAGATTTAGGGTGGAAAGCGTTACGAGTTCTCTTTTTATTTTTAAAGGGAGTTTAAAACTTTCGTAGTGATACATTGCTAGCTGTTTTCAAAAACCTATAAAAAATGAAGACCTAAGGTTGTAAAATTGGATACCTCCAGGGAAACCTCATGAAGTAAAGAAAAATAAATATAAAATTTTTTAAAATATTTTATTGGGAAAAAAAAAAAACCCTGTAATAATTAAAAAAAAAAGGGTTGGCCCCTTTAAAAAGGGGAAGATGAAGTCAGTCAATGGGTTCTTACATGTGGTTCACTATGTTGACAGTTCTGTTGGATTTCCCGCTTCTGAGCTAGAAGACTTTATGTGAAGGGGGAGACTGTCGCTTGCTCGGGGTTTACACTGGGGATCGGTGCTCCCATTTTTTGAAATGGTATTTTTACACTAGCAGAGTTAACCCCCTTACGAGCAGTTGTTTTCTTTAGGAAAATTAACCCTCTAAAACCGTTTCCCCCTCCTTGCGGGTCTGCATAGTAGTCATAGGCTTGTGATTTGAGATTTGGGATGCATGATGAATTTATTATCATTTGTGGAGTACTTTATAAGAATTTTTTTAAAAAAAAAAGGCAAATCAATTTCCCTTTTTTATTGGACCATAAATCACAAAACCCTTTGAGCCAAAGCTCCCTTTAACCCTAAGTTCAGAAGTGGTATAGAATAAACTCCCCCACACATTTGGTTTCTCCCAGAGAAGACATCTCACCAAATTGTGACCTCTGAAAAAATATGTATTTGTGAAACTGTGTTTGTGGCTGTAATACAGAGGGAAATATTGATTTGGTGTATTATTTTAGAAAAGTTTTTTAAAATTATTACTATAAATGGTTGTGTGGTAGTCATATATCCTCTTTAAAATTACTTTATGTTAAAAGGGGCAACTTGGTTGTGCGTGCCATGGTAAAGAGTGACTTCAGCCAGGGTTCTGGCATTGAACTGGTGAAGAAAGGTAGATGGCTGTACAGCTGAACCCAAGTTAGGGGTAACTACAGATGTGGCAGAATTGTTCAAGAAAACCCGGAGTATGTCCTGATTTTCGTGCAAAATGTTTCCTTTGTATCGGAATGGGGATCTGAAAATTTCACCAATTCATAAACAGCAATGGATCTGCAGTATGAAATTCACACCGCAAATCTGCAGCAAGCTACGTCTTACCACAGCATTAAGCACAGTGTTTATTTTTAAATGACATAAGCCCTTTCTAATTTTGTGTGCCTCAAATTATCTTTTGGTGTATACAGAAGATCATGAGGCATGAAATCTCAGGGTACATCTAGACGAAGATTAAGGCATACTGCCGAAACGCGTCGGTCTGTGTGAGTCAGATACGATCATGTGCTTACCATATCTTAGTGGTTGATGCTAACACTGTTTTTCAAGATGATGTCTTACTCATGGAAATTTTTAACCAGTTGGATTAAAGTATGAAATTTTAAATGGAGTCGCAGTGACGTCTATATCTTCAGTGTACTGAATGAGAAATCAAGTGGATGCTGGATTTCAAACTACTATAGCCATTTCCTACTCCTGAGAGTTAACACAGGGTAAGCTGAAATAACTTTACTCCTCAGATTCTCGCAGATTCTACAGCTGCAAATCGTGTCCGAAAATGTGGTTTTAAACTAGTATTTCATGCGTCTTTTAGGCTGTTTTTTTTCAGAGGGATTTCAGGTTAGAAAATGAGTCCCATTCATCTGTATGGGATTTTGGATGTGGATCCAACATACAAATGTTTGGGCACATTTTTTGCAGTGGAATCTGATGGAAGAATGAACATATTCTAACTTTATTTACTTTAAAAAAAAAAAAAAAAAAACTGCCAACACATTTTCTATTAAGGTCAATGGGGATGGCTTTACTTTTGGTTTTAGACTAGTATTTCAAGTCGGAATGCGCGTGGATTCCGATTCAAAATACTCGTTGTGTGGACAAGCCCTTAGATGGTCATTTTAAGGAATCAACAACACCTTTCAGATGAAATCTACTCATTGACTTTGAACAAAGATAAAGAATAGGTGTTGGTCATCTATGGCATAAATGAACCTGGTGTAAAGTATATATACACTCACCTTTATCGGGCAGTCAAATATTTCATGTAATCCTTCTCTTGAATAAAGCCCGAACACCTGGACCTGTAAAAAAAATACTATACAATTAGGAGGTGTTTCTAAATATTTCTAAGCAATATCTACAGCATCATTCCTTACAATGCACAGCAATTATCGTGCAGTTACTAAATAACAGACTGTAAATAGCCTTTATGGAGTTAGACCTACAATGCATGCATCTTTATTTTCTAACAAAAAAAAAAATTGCAGCTAAATGCTTTTCAAAAGCCTTCCAATGCAGCCAACAATATGAAAATGACTATATTCCATTACTAGAATAGTGGAAGAGAAAGCTCACTGCATAGTGCTACCATCTCGTGTCCATTTCAACAACTAATTGCCCTTTGAATCATATGTATCCAAAATTCTACACCATGCATTGCAGGATTAAAGTGTTTGTTCAGTCCCACACAACACACTTTAAATATCACCAGGCTGGGAGGGAAAAAAATTATACTAAAGTCCATGTGCCGTGCCCCAGCCGCCTTGTGATCCGCTCTTTTGCAGGGTTCTCTACCCAACACACGGAAGATGCTTGCACTCCACTGACTTACAATTGAGCAGGAACATCTTTTGTGATGGCACGAGACACCAGAATTCCAGAGTGGATCCCAAAGCGGCAGTAGAACGAGACATGGAGGTGAATATAACTTGTTTTGTTCCCCCCAGCCTGGCCATATGTACAGAAAATTTGCAGGATTTAATAATTAAATCTGGTGACTCAAAGAACAGATGTAGGAGCTGAATAATTTGGCACCAGGCGATGAAGTATGAAAATGTTACGTAGGTAGTACAGCTGAAAAAAGACACATGTCCATCAAGTTCAACCAAGAGTGGGGGAAAAGTGGATAAAGGGAGAGATATAAGGCGTTTTTAAAGCTTAGTTTCCTCCTACTCATGAAGTCTATGAAACCCATAAGGCAAGAACCAATCTGCCCTAAGGAAGATCCTAAAGTTGCCATCAGACTGGATCCAGATATTTTATTATTTAGTAGTGTCACCCCAGAGCCGTCTTTTCTCAAGACTAAAGTTTAATTCTTTTAACCTTTCTCTTAACCATTCCTTTATTAGTTTATTAATGTGTTACCTGTATTATTCTAAAATGGATAGAACTACATGGAAACAAACTTACTGTGGTATTGGGGCACATTTGCCAACCCTGTCCAAAACTTACACAGTGTAAAACAAGACAAACCAGTCTAAAAATGTCAAATTTGTCACAGTTACTTTATGATAAATTAAGCACATATATAGATACCGTAATCTAAATTTACACCGCCTTTTCCATGGCTTAGCTTATATTATACCCAAAAAACAGCAAAATTTTTGTTTGCTGTTTAGCAGAAGAGGATGCAGCCATAGACAGTCGAGAAACCAGCCACATTTAACCCCTTCATGTATTTGGAAGTATCTATATGTCCAAATAGCATATAGTGTTTATGGAGCGGGCTCACACCACGCTGGGTGTTAGCTGTTAATTACAGACAGCAACCGCTGCTATCTGCAGAGATCGGAGCTGATTTCCGATCCCTGTTCTTTAACACTTTATATTGCAGCCACAGTGTCTAAATGAACGAGGAACAGTACTGGATTACTCCTCAGAACCTCTTCCCCAATCTCCCCTAGCACCCTGATTGGTTACAATGGTAGCTCGAGGCCTAATAACAAGTGTTTAAAAAAATGTAAAAAATGAATAAAATCTAAAAAGTTCAAATGACCCTCCATTATCATTTTACACATAAAAAAATTAAAAAGTTACACATAATTGTTATTGCCGTGTTTGTAAAAGTACCGTAGCAGAGAACAACTCTACAGCAAAAAAACAGAGTGGCTTTTTGGTGATTTCACAACCCCCAAAAAAACTTTGAATAAAAAGTGATCAAAAAGTCACATGTATCCCAGAAGGGTACCAATAGAAACTAATTTCAGCCCACAAAAAATGAGCCCTCACTAACATCTATAGACTGAAAAACAAAATAAAAAACCCAAAAAATAACACTTAAAAAAACTTTCTATTTTCAAAGTTTTTCTGAAGTACTAAAGCATAATGAAAACTTTATAAATTTGGTATAACTGGAATCAGATCAACCTACAGAAATACAGACAACACATCATTTATTCCAAAGAGTGAACTCCATCAAAACTGAACTCTTTCAAATAAAAATGGCACAACTGTATTTTTTCATGCTTCAATGCTTGTGAAGACGGAAAAATAAAACATTTATGGCTCTTGGAAGGTGGGGAGGAATAAACAAAAACCTGGAAATAGCTGTGACCTGAAGGGGTTAAAGTTACCAATGTCATTGCCACCATCTTGTATCCTACTGAAGTGGTGACCAAGGTTCTGCAGAGTCTACTCCACCTACACAAAGGCAGCAACAAATCGTTTAGGACCTTTTAGAAAATATTTTTGTAAGCTACTCAACTGCTTAACAAATATATAACAGTTATCATCTAGGGATGAGGATTACCTTGCTATTAAGATACCTCTCATGTGCCACTGTCATTAGCTATAAGATGCCTAGTTGCAGCTAGGCTAATTCATAGAGATTGACCACCAATTTTCTTTTTATGCTTAATTTTGTGGGGTTTGTGTTTTTTGAAAAATGCAACTGGACCAGAGAGATTTACTTTAGTTATACAGTGATTCCTAAAGTTACAATGGTCTCAGGATACAAGATTTGTAACATCATGCTCTTTCCTGGGACATTGTATGTCCTGTGTGGTTTCAACATACTATGTCACAGACAATGTCAATCTGCGGCACGAGTAATTGACTGGAATACCCACCCAATTACAGGATCATTTTTCTTGTAAAACCTCTATATGAGTGAATTGCATGCAGTGTTTGGTGGTCTAGTAGCGCCTCTCTACAGTACAGTGTGGTACTATATGCCCTTTTTTTCTCTTTGCATGTGCCAGGATGAGCGGTTCCTGTGAATACCAGGTGAAGACCCATTTTTTTTACTGGTACATTGTGTATAACCTACATGACGCAAAGCAGCTCCAATCCTGAAAATAGAAAGTGATTTCCAGCAGCTCTTTCTGATGTTATACATAAGGACAAGCTTTATCTGTATGACTTATCTGCTTTATTATTTTTAATCTTCAGTTTGCATTATGTTGGGGGTGAGATTTTTGGGCTCTTAAACCATACAACAGTTTTCTATAGAGCTATGGTTAGAACACACAATGGTGGTTCCAGAACCAATAAATATTGGATGTTGAGGGACCAATATACAGGGTGGGCTATTTATATGGACACATCTAAATGTGTTCCCCAGACATCAACACAATTTCTATCCCCTCCTCAAGTGTTCACCTCTGCAAGTCAATGGCTGTAAACAAAGAGAAACTTGTAAATAACTCATGAAAGAATAAAGTTACGTTAAAACCGAGCACACCATTGTTTTTCTTGTGAAATTCTCAATAAATTTGATTAAATTACCCTCTTCCCATTGGGAAAAATAAAGTTGGATCCAAAATGGCCAACTTCAAAATGGCCACCATGGTCAACACCCATCTTAAAAAGTTTCCCTCTCCCATATACTAATGTGCCACAAACAGGAAGTTGATATCACCATCCATTTCCCATTTTATTTAGATGTATCCATATAAATGGCCCACCTTGAATAGTGATTTATTTTAGAGAAAGAATATTGATGTTACTTACAAAAAAATACATAAAAATAGGTTGAATTTGTACAGAAAAATGAATGTAGGGCTGAACAATGTTTTATTTTTGCGCTTTGGGTTTATTACACAAAATTTCTGGTTTTGTATACTATTTTGTGTTAGGATCCTGATTTTGTGGGGGTTTTTTTTCCTTAATTTCTTTTTGTTACAATTTTGAAATTTTAACAAGAGAAGTAAACTAGAGACCTTCAGCAATTGATAGTCCTTATTCTGTCTGTTGCTGAAGTCACAAAGACCTTGACAGCTAGAACATTTGGGTGGTAGCATCACCTCTTAGCCCCTTACCCAAGCATCAAAATAACATTCTCTCACAAACGTACCTACTTTAAATGCGACAATTTGGAAAAAAGTTCTCCAAAAACAGTGCTTGGTTTTAATTCTATTTCATAACCCAAAGTAACAAAAAAAAGAAAAAAAAAAGGTCATTTTTTGTATTGTATATTGCAATAAAATTGCTTGCCACACATTCAGCACTTGGACAGAGACACATTTACAGTAACCACCAGGGCTGTCCAAAGCGAGAATAAATGGTTTCTCCATTTTTTTAATATATAAGTGTTCAAGGTCTCTGCCACCAAAATGAATGAGAAACAAAGCCCTTCATTTATTTGAACAACAACAATACTTTTTTTTCCAGGCTGATTATGGCAACCTTCTGAGTAATGTCACTTTCTGTAACAGTTTAATACAATTTTTTACCCCTTTTTTTGTTTATAAAAAATATTAGATGCTTCTCTCTTAGAACGAAAACAAAGGACATATGTGTTGTGTTTTCTCAAGCTATGAAATGTGTGCCGTGTAGAGAGATGATCTGTGTAATGCAATGCTTCAACTTCCAGCAGATCAGCATTTATATTATGGACACAAAAATGAGAAGCTGGACAGTCCAACAAACTTAGTTTATGATGGAGATTCAGGAGTACAATGCCAAAGTTAGAGAACATTTGGGGCAGCAGTGTGTGGCAATGTACAAAGATCAATAAACATCAAATATATTTAACTCAAACTGTAACAGTCATATTAAAAGGGATTTTCCTGTTGAGTAAAATTTTTAAATGGGGCCCAGGCTAGAAAAATAGAAAAAAATAAATAAATAAAAGAAATACTTACCTCCTGATCGCTGCAGCACTGACGCTCCCCCTAAATTCACTCCTCACCACTTCCGAGTTCGTATCCGGACACACAGGAGAAGCTCATGCTTTTTAGTGAATGGAGTGTGAGCAGATGTGAAGTAGAGTGAATCTCAGAGAATTTCAGAGCTGCAGCGGGGAAGGAACGGGAGGTAAGCATGACGTTTTTTTTCTATTTTTTTCCCATCCAGGCCCCATTTAAATAGAATTTTATTCAACAAGGCAATCTCTTTAATTTTTTACATAAATGCCAGATTCTATACGCAACCAAAAAAGTAGTATAGGAAACCAACAGTGATGTAACAAATTATGTTCTTTTTACTTTAGATTATGGCACCAACAGTGCTCGATGGAGCTTTAAGTAGTGTAGAAATTCTTCAGTAACCAATGCCATCAGTATATTTTGCAAAAATATATGTGCAAAGGTCTTGAGACAGTGCACAGTTTCTACCCAGCATGAGATGTTTCTGCTTTCTAATTACTGATAGTTTTTAGCTTGTGTTGTGACTTTCCAAGATTTTTTTCACCTCTTTTTCTTCATGTGTTCAATACTTTTTCCCTATGTCATTTATCATTATTACACATAATTTATGGACATCTATGGTGAATTTCTTTGCCTATGTGGATTGGATGTGTATGTATGTATGTATGTTATTACTATTATTTATTTTAGAGCTCCATTGATTCCAGGGCGCTGTACATTAGAGGGAGGTTACATACATGACATATGTCAAACAAGTGCAACGACTTACGACTGGCACAGAGGGAGTGAGGTCCCTGCCCGCGAGGGCTTACAATCTACAGTCTTACAATCCATCAATATACATATGTGTATATAGATGGATGGATAGACAGACAGATAGATAGATGAAAAAAGTATTTAGTCAGCCACCAATTGTGCAAATTCTCCCACTTAAAAAGATGACAGAGGCCTGTAATTGACATCATAGGTAGACCTCAACTATGAGAGACCAAACGAGAAAACAAATCCAGAAAATCACATTGTCTGATCTGGAAAGAATTTATTTGTAAATTATTGTGGAAAATAAGTATTTGGTCAATAACAAACTAGCAAGAGTTCTGGCTCTCACAGACCTGTAACTTCTTCTTGAAGAAGCTCCTTTGTCCTCCACTCATTACCTGTAGTAATGGCTCCTGTTTGAACTTGTTATCAGTATAAAAGACACCTGTCCACAACCTCAAACAGTCACACTCCTAACTCCACTATGGTGAAGACCAAAGAGCTGTCGAAGGACAACAGAAACAAAATTGTAGCCCTGAACCAGGCTGGGAAGACTGAATCTGCAATAGGCAAGCAGCTAGGTGTGAAGAAATCAACTGTGGGACCAATAATTAGAAAATGGAAGACATACAAGACCACTGATAATCTCCCTTGATCTGGGGCTCCATACAAGATCTCACCCGGTGGGGTCAAAATGATCACAAGAACGGTGAGCAAAAATCCCAGAACCACACGGGGGGATCTATGAATGACCCGCAAGAGCTGGGGCCAATTTAACAAAGGCCCCATCCCGTAACACATTCCCCCAGGGAAATCAGTCCTGCAGTGCAAGAGTCCCCCCGCTTAAACCATACATGTCCCGGACCCGTCTTAATTTGTAGAGAGCATTGGGTGATCCGAAAGTATTGGGGAATGTCATATGGTTGATGAAACCCAAAGTAGAACTGTTTGTTAGAAACAAACTTTGTTTTGGAGGAAGAGAATGCGATTGCATCCAAAAACCCATAACCCATGTGAAGCAGGGTGGCAACATCATGCTTTGGGGTGTTTCTCTGCAAAAGGAACCAGGTGACTGTCCGTGTACTGAAAGAATGAAGGGGCCCTGTATTGTGAGATTTTGAGTGCAAATCCCTTCCATCGGCAAGGGGCCTTTAAGTTTAAACTTGGCTGGGTTTTTCAGCTTTGACAAAAGTCCACTTACCAGCAGGGAAACGGAGGTGTCTTCATAAAAAGCTTTCAATTCCTGGATTTGGCCTTACCCCGGGTTCCCCAATCTCAACCCCAAAAGAAAACCTTTGGGGGGATTTGAAAGCCCAATGTTGCCCAGTGCACCCCAACATCACTTTTTCTAAAAGGAAAAATTTGCAGGGAGCAAGGGGCCAACATCCCCAAACCGTGTTTCCAACCTTGTGAAGATTTTCAAAAAAACATTTGACCTCTGCCCTTTTGCCAAAACAAAGGGATATAACAAAGCATTGAAATAACTTTTTTTTATTGATCAATTACTTATTTTTCCCCCAAAAAATTTGCAAAAAAATTTCCCTTTTCCCAAATCAGACAATGTGATTTTCAGGATTTTTTTAAACTAAATTTTGTCTCTCATAGTTGAGGTCTCCCTTTTTGTTTAAATTTAAACAGGCCCCCTTTATCTCAAAGGGGGAGAAATTACAGAACTGGTGGCAAAACACTAAATATTAAAGGGAGGCCCTTTGTAATTGACATCATGGGTTTAACCTCCTATGAAGACAAAATGAAAAAACAAATCCAAAATTTCCCCATTGTCTGTTTGGGGAAAAGAATTTATTTGTAAATTTTGTGGAAAATAATTTTTGGGTCAAAAACAAAACAAGCAAGATTTCGGGCTCTCACAGACCTGTAATATTTTTTTAAGAGGTTCCTCTGCCCTTCCATTTCAAAACCTTTTAGTTAATGGGTCCTTTTTCGAACTTGTTTTTTCATTTATAAAAAACCCCTGCCACAAACCTAAAAACTTAAACACCCAAAACCCCAAACTAGGGGTTGAGGGCCAAAGAGCTTTCGAAAAAACCCAAAAAGTTTTTAAAAAGTTTTCAGCCACCATTGGTGAAAATTTCCCCCTTTTTAAAAGGAGATGAGAGAGGCCTGAAATTGCCTTTCATGGGTAGCCTAAACCCAAATGGGGACAAAAATTTTTGGTGGGTTTAAAAAAAAATATAAAATTAAAATTTTTAAAATTCTAAAAAAATATGAAAAAAAACCCCCCAAAAAAAAACACACACACCAAAAAACCCCCCCCCCCCCCCCCCCGGGGCCTTTGGGTGAAAGTATTGGGCCCCCTTGAACTTTTCCCCCCTTTTTGCCAATTTCACTTAAAAGCTTTAAGGATAAAAAAAATTTTGTTTTTTTTTTGTGAAAAAACAAAAAACCCCAAAAGGGGGAAAAAAACACAATTTGGAGTGGAACAAAAATTAGATATTTTAAATTTTTCCCAAAAAAATAAACTGAAAAGTGGGGCTTGCAATATTTTTTAACCCCCTTTTTACTTTCAGTGCAGCAACTCAATCCCCGAAGTTCAGTGGGGGGATCTCTGAAAGAATTTCCAATGTTTTTTCCTAAATGACTGATATGATAAATATAATCCACCTGGTTTAATCAAGTTCCCCCTATAATGACCTGCTCTATAGTCTCAGATTTCTGTTTAAATCGCAGGGGCATCATAAGCCCAAAGGGAAAAAAAGGCAGGTCCTATACTGTTTGGAGAATTTTAAACCCGGTTTTTGGGATACAAAAAGATTCCCAAATTTTAAACTCCCAGGGCATGTGCAAGCGATATATTGAAATGGAAGGGGTTGCACCACTGAAAATTCCAAGACCCACCCCTCTAAAATTCATCTAAAACAAGGAAAGGGCTGTCAAAAATGCGAGGGGGCCCCATGTTCATTGGGATGAACTGCGGGAAAACACGCGAGGTGGGGATTCTGTCCATAGGACAACAACAGTCGACATGCAAAAAACGGGCCTTTAGGGAAAGGGGCAAGAAGAAACCATTTCTAAAAGTTACCAAAAAATCTTTTTTAAAGTTTCCAAAGCCCCCTGGGGCCCCAAAAATGGGGAAAAAGGGGGCTCTGGTCGATAAAACCCAAAAATCCACTTTTTGGGCCACAATGAAAAACCAATGTTTGTCGAAAAAAAGCAACACATTTAATCCCCCTGAAAACAACCCCCACTGTCAAAATGGGGGGGCAGCTCATGGGGGCCTTTTCTTCGCGGGGACAGGAAAAGATTTTTTTAAAATTTGAGGGAAGAGGATGGAGCCAAATAAGGACATTTGGAAAAAAAACCTGTTGGAGTTGCAAAAGCCGAGACTGGGACGGAGATTTTCTTCCCAAAAAACAATGACCCAAACCCAAAAAAAAAAATCTACAATGGGAAAGGTTCACAAATTTAAACGTATCCAGGGGTTTAGAATGGCCAAGTCCAGTCCACCCAATCCAAAAGAGAATCTGTGGAAAAACTGAAAAAAGTGTTCACAAAAGCTCTCCATCCAACCTCGAGCTCCAGTGTTCAAAACGCTCTCCACCAACCTCACTGGCTCCAGCTGTTCAAAAGCTTTCCATCCAACCTCACGACCCAGCTGGCGCAAGGAGAAGGGGCAAGAATTTTGTCTTCGATGTGCAAAAAAGTAGGAATTTCCCCCAAGCGACTTGCACTGTAAAAGCGCAAAAGGGGCCTGAAAGTATTAAGCAAAGGGGGAAAAAATTTAAATATTTTTATAGTATTATTTATATATAAAATATATATATTATATATATTTATTATTATATATAATATATATAGTTGTTTTTCCTTCCCCCAGTCTTCTTTTTCTTCTTGCTCCCGAGTCACTGCCATTGCGTGACATCACCATTTATAAGTGAATGCTCTGAAGGGTAACATCAGTAAATGGTGCATAACCTCTGCAGTGGCTATAACGGTGACCTTTCCTGTGGCTGGAGCTGGATATAAACAGAAAACCGTTGGTGGTGGTGGACAATAGCATTGCTGGATCTGAGGCAAGAGTAAAAGATAACCTTTTATTTTATCAGAGCACCAATATTCTAATTTTATTTTATTTAAACACCCCAGACAACCCCTTTAATTATAACTTTCCTATTGAAGTTAGTTAGGTCAGCTATAAATATGTAAGAATGCACTTTATAACTAATTTAAAAATCTATTTTATCATCTGTCTCCCCACTGAGGGTAGAAGGAGGTAGAAGATAAATCATTCCAGCTTTGTTTTTTTCATTGTCCCTAAAGTCCACACACACCTATTTTTTTCCCTTTCACCAAAATTACGGAAAAAAATGGCACCTTTTATAAGTGGAACAATTATTAAAACCCGACTGTCAGGTCCCCCTTCTCTGGAAGCGCTGATAATTGTTACTTCTATAGCATCCATGATAAATGCTCTCTAGTTGCACAGGTAGACATCATTTTTTTAAAATTGGGCTGTACATATATTGATTTTACATCTATTTAATGTGGCTGTCGCTGGCTGCTTTAATAGGCTGATAAACTACAATTGCTCATCAAAAGTCTCGATAATTCAAAGGAAACACACATAAGTGTTTGCCACTGTCTTAATGCAAGACAGAGAACCTCAAGTCCACAGAAATCCAATTTTGCAGATTTATAACAGACAAGGCGCGAGTCTACACAGTGTAGAGGTGCGGAGAGATGCAGGGGGATAACTGGGTAATGGCTGTGAATGCCTCGAAATCTCAGGCCTGCCTTCCTCGTTTTTTTCTGAAGCTGTTAATCAACTTAATACAAATAACAATATTGACATTCTTGTAATTACTTTTTCCTGAGGCACATTTGTGGAAGAAAATATACTTGGCCGTAATCAGAGGAATATGGGCATGTGAATTGAGGGCAGCCTCTCGCCGCATTTCACTCCTATCACAATTTGGAGTGCTGAGAAGTCAACTCGATGGAGCTTTAGAACATTAAACTCACATCTGCTAAGTATAACATAGTGTCTAAGGATTACAGCAAGGGTTACATTATCTGAGAATCCAACCTTCCCTGCTCTGCTCACTATACAAAGTTACTGAGAAAAACTGGATAACGTTGCTAAAACTGCATTTAGCTTGTATTTATTTGGAGAACATTTGCAAAAATATTCTACCTGTTCCTGTCAAGCCTTATCTAGGTTAGAGCATCTTGCTGGCACATTTTATAGCCCTGATTTGAACGCATGCAGCTGCTAACATAACTGGGGGGGGGGGGGGGGTGGGGCATGACAACCCAAATCAACTTAACATCAAGCCACTCCACCATGCCGGCTGAGAATGCGCAAAAACATGGAAATAACAACATATTGTGCTGGACTGCTGCACAGAACCCTAGAAACAAAGGGAAAGAGGGATGCTGGGACAGAAAGAGTAAAAACATTTACCGTGCATACTAATATATTTTATTGCAATGTTAGATAATGAGGTCAGCCCTGACGTTGGTCGACCTATACTTGGGTGTATATATTTACAGCAGCAAGAGCTTTGTTTTCCTGAACTTCAAATCACAGACATGTGTTATCCATATAGAGTAAAATGGCGAATCAACAGTCTCCATGTTAGGTCTATATTAGCGCCGTCTAGACAAAAAATGCAGCAGCAACCAGCAGGCACGGAAGCCCACACAAACACTGAATCCATGGAGCACTGCACTATAAAGGGGTGTTCTCTCGGATTAGCTTTAAATATGTAGGCAACCGTAAATAAAGATTTTTACCAAATACATTGCTGCTTTGAGATTGCTTCCCTTCAGAGCTAGAGTAGTTTTTTTATCTCCTGCTTGTGTACACGAGCTACCCTAGGTTACCGACTACTTCTCTCTGCTCTAGCAATCCTGCCAAAATGGTTATGTCACTCCTTGCTGTATCTTATCAGCAGCACAGGAGCGTGTTTATGTTACTTACAACCAAACTTTAACCCTTTACTGCTCTGTAGCCTTCTACCCTGCTTTCAAAATTTCTCCATTACCAATGTCCGTCTAACAGGCTCAGTTATAAAAAGCAGAGCGGAGATGCTAATCACTGATATAGACCCGCCCATAGCCTAACCAGGAAGTGTGAGCCTGAAGCTGCCTGTGAAGAGCAGGCTCTGTGAAATAGGGGCGATTTCCTGAATCCCTGCGATAGCTGGTAAATCTCCCAGTGCTGAGGGGCTGCCGGGGGCTCTTTAAATGATCAGAAGCAGCACAGGGGCAGCGTCATCAGACACTGCCCTGATGCCACTATAAGCAGGGGCTGGCGGGCAGCTACACTGCTAAGCATGTGCGCACAGTGTGATTGATGCAGGAAGAAGCCAGTGAGCAGACAAGAAAACTATTTCTCCTATGCTCAGCTTCCTCCTTCCCGCTCCCCCTCTGTACAATGTTAGAGACTTGGAGAGGAGAAGGCATGAGGGAGAGGGAGAGTCACCAGCGAGAGGGCTCACATCACTGCAGGCAGCAGCAATATCACCAGGAAACAAGGGTTCAGGTCAGCAGGAGACAAGAGGTCAGCATGCTGCTTGAGATCATTCAGAGTATTTGTACATGCTTTCTCCCACATGGTTTCTGCCCCCTGCAATGGTGTCCCATCTATGTGATCTCCCCTACCCAGAGAAACTCCCTGATCTCCAGTGCAGTTACCCTCATCCTGTAGGGCAGTGTGACCCCTCCAACAGATACAGAGAGCAGGCAAGTGAGACTCTCTTAAAGGGGTTGTGTGAGAAACCCCAAAAAATAAGAATATATAGAGCAGTAATACTAAAGATAAGCAGTAACTGTCACAATCCAGTGTGTGAACTACTAACAGACGCTGTTATATTGCATAATATCGCCATGTTGGATCTTTCTCCTCACTGGGTTAGTGGGCGCAGCGACAATTGCTAGACGCGCTGTATGAAAACTACATTTCCCACAACAGCCACTTCCTCACAGCCGAGCTGTGGATTCTATATACCGTATATACTCGAGTATAAGCCGACCCGAGTATAAGGCCGAGCACCTACTTTTGCCACAAAAACCGGAAATGCTTATTGAACTCGAGTATAAGCCTTTGGGTGAAAAAAATGCAGCGGCGCTACTGGTGATTTTAAAAATAAAAATAGAATACCAAAAAATTACATATGCCAGGTATAGGCAGTTTAATGTCTCCCATAGGCATTTATAGTTGCAGTTACAGAGTCCCCCATAGGCCAGATATAGGCGGGTATTGGCATTTTAATGTCCCCCATAGGCCGGTTATAGTATTTATAGGCAGTTTAATTATCCCATAGGCTGGTATAGGCAGATTATCTGTCCCCCCCTAGGCAGGCTAAGGCAGGCAATTGCCCCATAAGGCAGGTATAGGACCTCATAGCCAGGAATAAGCAGTATGGTCGTTATAGTCTAGTATAGGCAGGTAAGGGTGCCCCCTAGTCAGCTATAGGCAGGTAAAGTCGCCTAGGCGGGCTATAGGCATGTATAGCAGGCAATGTTCCACCTAGACAGGCTATAGGCATAATATCGTCACCTAGGCAGGCTATAGGCAGTATATGCAGCTATAGGCAGGTATAGGCACCTAGGCAGCTATAGGCAGGTATATTGCAGGGTATAGGCTGGCATAGGTCTCCTAACAGGCTAAATGGCAGGTAATGGCAGTACGAGGCAGGTATAGGCAGTACTAGGCAGGTATAGCATTACTAGGCAGGTATAGGCATTACTAGCAGGTATAGGCAGGCTATATGCAATATTAGGCAGGTAATTAGGCAGTACTAGTTCAGGGTATAGGCAGGTATAGAAGTACTAGGCAGGTATAGATATTCTAAGGCAGAAAGGGCATGTATAGGCATACTAGCAGTAAAGGCAGGTATAGGCATACTAGCAGGTAAAAGTGCAAGTTATAGGGCAGGTAAAGGCAATACTAGGCAGGCCTATAGGTAGTAACTAGGCAGTATATGCAGTATAGGCAATACTAGGGCAAGCTATAGGCCAGTTAACGGTTAGTACTAGGCAGGTAAACGGCAACGTTTTAAAACAAAAAACAAATCACATACCTCGCTCCCCGCTGTTCCGTTCACGGCGCGCTCCTCGATTCCTTCTCGGCACAGGCGGTGACGTCATCAGGCCGCTGCACGCATCGTGAATGACACACGTCTGCCTGTGCCGGAATACCCCGTACAGCCACGAGATTGCGGCCCACCCTTAGTCCACTGCGGAGCAGGAGCGCTTGCTCTCTGCCCCTCAAAAAAATGGGGGTTTTATCTCTTCTCCTGCATAGCGCTCCGGAGGATCGCATGCAGGGGAAGAGATAGCTTACAGCGCACGGTGCCCACCGCAGCGCCCGAAAGTGTCAGCTGACCTGGATTCAGTTATATGCGATCCCTGATGAGCCGCATTTGAAAAAAAACCCCTGGGGGGAACGTCCCTTTCGGCGCACGGGGCCATCGCAGCACCCCAAGCGCCGACAGTACTCAGTATAATTCGAGGGGGGATTTATTTTCAACACATTTTTTGTGCTGAAAAACTCGGCTTTATACTCAGTATATAGAGTACTATATTTCAACACCAACATATATGTCCTGTTGTGTCAGACAGTCCCCCCTCAGTTCTCCTTTCTAACTCTGCAGGAGGCGCCACTCATACCACAAGTCCTGCCCAGACTGACTGAGCTCAGCACATGCCCAATGAGGCCCAGTCAGCATAACCCGGAAAACAGTAGGAACAGGTTTTCTTCTGAGGAAGGAGCCCAGCGCCATTTTATTCTTCTATAAATTGATTTATCTCCTATACAAACAGCAACTCTCTAATAAAGATATATAGACATTTTTCATATACGCCGTAGTTTATGTATTCATTATTTCTTCTTTCCCGGATAAACCCCTTTAATTCTTTTTAGCTGTGGTTCAACATGCGTTTTTAAAAATGTGATTCTTCACCTCTGTCTACAGTGTTTACCGCTGCGAAGGGTATCAGAAAGAACACCTTATATTTTTGTCCCATTATATATTAGGGATGACTCCCAAGTAGGATGCTTTGGATCCCTTACTGTAGTTAGTAAAATACAGTGGTGATATATCAGTTTTTCCTGTTAATAGGTGGGGTTCCACCAGAACTGATAATAAAAAGGAGCTATTCCTCAGAAGTAGAAAGTGATATATTCGAGAGTTTAGAAATCCAGTTTTTAAATAGTGTGTAAAGAGTCAAGTGTTATACATAATAAAAGTTATGTTTTAGTGTTGATAGATAGAGAACAGTGATAGATTTAAGAATAGGCCTAAGGCAAAATAGTAAGTATAGCATCCTGTGCTGTGGCCCCTTTTGGAAGTTCTGTTACGATATCTGAAAAAGATATCCCAACAGATCCTGCAATGTGTCCATAGAGGACAGCAGCACAGACATGGTCACTTTTGGACTATGTCTGCTCTGTTTTTCGAACGTAAACGCTTTCTATGCTGGACAGAATAGTGCAGTCAGTAGCGCTATCTCGTCCAGGTCAGAAAGCCTTTCTTACTTCTCCCTGTGAGAGCCTTTTTGCGGAACAAGTTGTATTTTTAATGGTACCACTTTAATTCGCACCATATGTATATGTGGGTTGGAATTGGGGGAATCCTGATATTTTCAGAGTGCTCATTTATTCAAACAAAATGACTAATGTCAGAATAACTAAAAGAACAAAAAATACCTTGCCATCCTCTGCACAGACGCCGACATGCTCCCCACTTTCATCCAGGCTAATCTGATTGATCTTCACAGTGCTCTGGAAAGGAGAACATGGAAACAATCATAAACAAAAATTTCATTTAATTTTAATTAATGCCTCAAACAACAGTATATATACAAATGCTAAAAAATTGTTTTACATCCATATTCTCATTTTCTATTCTCCATATAAGATCATGTGCCAACATCAGTCTTTAAGTGTAAATTAATTATCTGGATACGCAGTAGTGTATTCAGGTGTCACATACATAATTAGTTAAACTGCCAAACACGTACAAAATAAATCATGAAAAATCTATTTTGCAAGTCCTTGGTCATACAAAGTACAAAAACACGAGCACTTTTTAGAATTAAGGATATAGTTTTTCTCTGGGACCACAATTCCCTTCAGAACAGCACTTCATCAGGAATGAACAACCTACTGCCTGTAGAGCCTTTTTGTATGGTCCACAGCAAGGCACTGTCACTGAATATACTGTGTGGCCATAGGCTGTAGTTACATTTTAGCAACATAAAGGAGAAGTCCTCTAAGGGGATTTCGTGCCGTGCATACGCCCGCCGGGGTACGGCTTTTCTTTGCGGTTTGCGGAGAGAAGCCCTCCCCCTTCACATAGGCATGTTCATATTCCGTCCGAAAACCGAATGAAGAATGTACATGTTCTACGTTTTTTTGGACCGCCGGCGGATTAAAAAACTGCCGGACGGAAAATCCGTGCGTGGGAACTGCTTTTTGCATTAGGGTATGTTCACATGATGTACTGCGGCGTGTCCAGTATGCACCGCAGTACATCATGTGTTTCGGGCGCGCGTACTCCCACAGCGCGGGGGGTGGGGGGGGCGGCAGCCCTCCAGCCCTATAAATATGTCACTTATCTCCCCATGCGTACAATACGATCGTATTGTACAAGCAGGGAGAGGAGGCGTAATTCATAGTTCTCTATGAGAACTATGGATTACTGTAATTTTGGCGCGTATCTCGCCCGTATCAAGGCGCAAATGCGAGCCAAAATTACCCGTGTGAAGAATAGCCTTAAGCTCCTGTTAAAAGTTTTTCAGCCGGTTTACAGCTGGTTTTCAAAACTGAGAACCGGCTGAAAAACCGTGCCCTGGGGACAAGCCCTAACAGAGAAAAGAGGATGAATGCTCAGCTAGCTTTTCACCTAATTTCCACATCTCTAAAATGATAATCAGGATCTGCCATAAATGGGTCAGTGCACTACACTGGGCAAAATGCAATGCAACACTTCAAGGCAGAGACTCTCTAAAAGGAGTTTGCCCATTGACATATTTATGGCATATCTTCCTGATAAGGAGGAGATCAGCTCATACACGTTGTTCTTTATGTTGCCATTTTTGAAGTTCTAAAACGCACTTTGCATTTCTGTTCTTCTTGTTGGTGTTAGTCTCAAAAGTTGAATCCCCACCTACCCAACATTACTTAGCACGTATCTCTGATGGATATACCACTTTAGGCTTTACTGAAGCCATCACTAAGGGCATGTTCACACGGCGTTTTTGGAAGAGGTTTTGGACGAGTTTTTCGGAGCGTTTCCTCGGCCAAAACGCTTCCAAAACGCCCCCAGTTCACTTCATTGATTCCTATGTTAGGGCTTGTTTACATGGAGTTTTCACTCCGTGTTACAAGCACTTTTTAGATCCATCTCTGGGACCGACAGGACGGACCCAGAAACAGATCTAAACAATTAGCAGTGAGTTTTATTACTGCGGTCTATGAGGAAGACGCAGTGGCGTTCACATGAGAGATCGCCGCTGCGTGTTTCCATAGCGCAGCTGTTTTGTTTTAGAATGGAGAGCGAGTTGAGCTTGCGTACAACTTTTCAGATTGACCTATGGTAGTTTGGTGTACACATAAGCGCTGTATTTGGCTGTGCATGAAACTCCTACACAGCAGAATGGAGAGTTATGTGCAAGTGACTCTCCATTCTGCTCTAACTTTTGTGGGGTCTGTTACTGAGATAGGTGCAGGTCCTAGAGGTGAAACCCACACCTATCAGAGGTTGACGGCACATAATAAAGATATGCCATCAAAGTCTATGGTGGAAACACCCCTTTAACACCTTAAGGACCCAGCCTGTTTTGAGCTTCCTGACACAGCCCTATTTTTGGAAAGTCTGACATTGTCAATTTATTGAGAATAACTTTAAGACACTTTTACCTATCATGTGATTCAGACATTGTTTTCTCTTGACACATTGTGCATTTAGTTAGTAAGAAATTTTTTATCCAGTACAAAGTCCTTGATTGTGTTGTGAAAAAATATCAAAAGTTCATGAAAATTTGGAAAAATTTGCGATTTTGAAAGTTGCAAAATTTCTGCGATGCAAGACAGATCATTATTCACCACAAAATAGTTTTATAAACTAGCATCTACCCATAATGTCCACTATAGATTGGCATCAATTTATAAATGTCTTTTTTTTATTTTTTTACAACATTAGAGGGCTTAGAAATTTAGTAAAATTTCATCACAAGTTTAAAGAAAATTTGCAATATACATCTTTTTTAGGGACAACTCCAGTTCTGACGTGGACTTTGAAGGGCCTGCATGTTAGATACCCCATAAGTGGACACCATCTGAGAAACTAGACCCCTTAACGTAATTACAACACTATTTAGGAATTTGATAACCGTTTTGTTTTTTTTTTTTTTTTTTTGGTTTTTTCTTTTTTCAAAGATATTTTCACAGAAATTAAAGCCAATGATGTTAAATTTAAAATTTTCACTTTATTTTGCAGATTAGTCAATATTTATACCATTATTCCCGGGAATACGGTAAATGTGACTAGGTAAATGCAACATAATATCAATTCCCCCAGGTCTGCCCGTTTTTAGAGATATCCCATATGTGGCACTAGTGCATTATTTGGCTCACCCATAAGCCCCAGATAGGAGGACACCTACTATAACTCTGAGGGTGCACATTTTGCCTATTACGATTTTATTTAGGCGCCATTTCCAGGTTTTGGGGACACCCTAAGGTGCTAAAACTTAATAAACCACCCCCTAAATAGACCGCATATTGGAACAACACCCCTTAAGAATATATCCAGGTGTGCAATTGAGTCTAAGACCCACTGGTATTCACAAATTTTTTTTAGCATAAGGCTGTGAAAATTAAATGTTTTTTTCCAATTTGCAATTTTAGCTTAAAATGTTTCATATATACAAGGAATCCTGGAAAAAAGAACCCTAAAACTTTGTTAAAGGAGTTGTCTCATTACGAGCTTTCAGCCTGTCAGTGAGCCTGGTAATTAACTGAGGGGCGTGCTAGCTTGTCTGCCTCTTGGGTGGGTCCCGGGGGGGGGAGGCTTCCCCCCCCATCAGCACACATGCAGCTACGTAACTTCTATAGGGGGGGGGAGGGGGTTTTTGCTGCCAGAGTTCACTCCTTGTGTGCCTGCCTAGGTCTGTTACAGGAGAGGGCTGATCTAATGAGTGTAGAGAGGAATGTGAAGTGGTGTGCTAATAGAGCATAGGGGAATTGCATGTGTTTTTCTATATCCCCTGCTTTACTTACAAGTCTCCACATCTCCAGCAACAACAAGGAAATGTTACTATTTCTCAGATGTCTCACTAATACAGGAGAGCCATAAGTTTCACATGCCTGGTTTGGGTATAGTATAGTATAGTCGACAGTTCCAAAGACACATCATGATTATAGTAACAGACAGGGTCACTGCTGTCGACCATCTATCAGAGTAGAACAGGAATGAATGCAGGGCACACAAGGTTAATCCAGACAGCACTGTCACAGACGCCAGAGTCCTCCCTCCCCCCTCCCTCCTCCTCCCTCCACTACAGAAGCATTCGTGCGGGAGGGGCTCCTGCTCCGACCTGTCTTCAAAGACTGAGGAGTCCTAAAGACCTGACAGCCATAAGATAAGGATGCAACAGGTCCAGGCTCTATAGAGATTTGAGAGCTGATGCACTCCTGCTAACAGGCTAGCTCAAAATCATAAGGACATTTTTAATGAACAATTAATGCAAAGCTGCTTTTTTTAAAGATCTTTTAGTTAAAACCCAATCATTGTAGCGAGACAACCCCTTTAAGCAATTTCTTCCAAGTTCGCAATACCCTACATGTGGGTGTAAACTGCCAGATTTGGGGCGCATGGGCATGCGAACAAGGGAGGGAGCGTATTTGGTGCTTTTGGAACACAGAATTTGGTGCGGGCCATGTCGCATTTGCAAAGCCCGCCATAAAGTAGCAGAACAGCGAAACACTTCCAGAAAGTCGCCCCATTCTTGATTCACACACCCATCAGGGAATCTCATTATGGATGTATTCTGCATTTTAGGCACACAGGTGTTCCTAGTTTTTTTTTTAAGGCATTGGGCAATGAAAATGGGGGGGGGGGGAACGCAGGTTCGGTCATGTTATTTGAGTTCCAATTTACAGCATTCGCCGTGCAGTGTAAATGATGTGATCAACTTTTACTATGTTGGGTCGGTACAATTACAATGAATATAGCTTTTATATATTTTTCTGTTCTTTACTATACACAGTAGAAATACGTCTATAAAAAATTGTCGTTTTTATGTGTCCTATTCTGACAGCCATAACTTTTTATTTTGCTGTGTGCAGACTGGTGTATGAGCTTGTTTTTGCGGATGAGTTGAAGTTTATATTGTTACCAAATGGGAGCTATATTACTCTATGGTTCACTGTTTTATTAAAGGTTTGTGATCACGTTTTGAACAAAATACAGCAATCTTGGTAGTGTTTTTATTATATTTTATAGCGGTCCACTGTACGTATATATGAAATGGTAGCTTTACACACAGTCAATACGATTACACCCGATACCCAATTATGTATATATAATTTTATGTTTACTGCTTTTATACATAAAAACACTTTATTCAACCAGAAAATAAGTTTTTGCATCGCCAATAGTCTGAAAGCCATAACTTTAAATTTTTCTGTGCTTGAGCTGTGTAGGGACTTGTTTTTTGTGAGATGATTACGTTTTTATTAGTATCATTTTTGGGGGGGGGACAGGGCTTTTTGATCGCGTTTTAAATCCATTTTTTAAGGCCAGGGTGAAGAAAATACTGCAATCCTAGTATGTTTTTTATTTTTTAATTTTTAACAGGGCCAGCCGTGCAGATCCATATAAGTTAGCTTTACTCTTGGGTCGCTACGATTTTGTCGATACTCTATTTAATAGTTATTTTTTGTTGAAGCACTTAAAAAAAAAAAAAAGTGTTGTTAGTGATTAATACAATATTTATGAAATTGCTATCTTCCCTGAGAGACTAACATTTTTTATTTTTCCGTATACAGAGATGTATAAGGACTTTTTTTTTTGCGTGAATGAACTGACGTTTTTAATTGGTACAACTTTGGCGTTTTCCTAGTTTTTTTGATCGCTTTTATTCCCATTAAATTGTGCTGCGGGATGAACAATAATCCTATAATTCTGTGATTGTTTTTGTTTTATTTGTTTTTTTACGCCGTTTGCCGTCGGTTAATTAAACATGAAACAGATTTAGGGCAGGTCGTTATGGCGGCCCGCGGCGATACCAAATATGTAATTTATTTATGTTTGATCTTTTGGGTGATTGGCGTTGTATAAAGGGGAAAAGGGCGGTGGTAACGTATTTTTATTTTATTTTCATGTTTTTACTTGTTTTTCCACTTTTTTACTTTTTTTTTCAACTTTTTCACGTAATATTTACATTTCCCCATAGGGGATTTGAATGAGAGATATGTATGCTCTGCTGCTCAGACTCAGGGGCTGTCTGTCTGTCTAAGCCTCTTGCTTCTGCTCTTCAGACCGAGGTACAGCCAATAAATCATAACATACACCAGATGAGCGGCACATCCAAAGACCAGGGGTCTGATGCGAAAGAATCTCTACTATTACATCCAGGATCACAAAAATCAAAAACCTTCATCAGGCATGCTCAGGAGAAATGCAGGGGCATGGACATACTCCCTTCTAGAAAGTGTAACAGAAAGGCTCTATTGTGCACACACAGCAGGATGGCAGCTTGGGACCTGCCTTTCCTGATAAAGGGTTACAGTGGCCTGAACAATGCATCAGTATTCCTGCATGCAATAAATTCATGTGACTGCTATAAACCTACCAGTAATAATTTTTTTGATCCTGGATATTATAATAAAGATTCTTTAACATCAAACTCCTTATCTATAAATGTGCTGCTCATCTTTTGTACATTCTTTATATTGCCTTACAGGGGGGGTTGACTAGCCTTTGATTGCACCTGGACTGTATTGGCAGTTACTAAATCCGAGTCAGTGTGAAGCAGAGCTTACACTTCAAGAGACTCCCCTCATCAGCAGCACTACTATCCCCTTTCCAATGTGCCAGTGGCCTGGGCAGTCTCCCCCCCTCCCCCGCCTCCCCATCACAGTACACACCCAGCTACTTGTCCTGTACAGTTACCAGAATGCTCAAGTAGACTTTTGCCACAATCTCATTTCATACCTCCTGCATCCAGCTTTTCAGCTCTGTGTGCTCAGAATGGGGCGTGTGTGATTTGTTTGAATTGCTTATCATATGACCCAGCGGGATGACAACACCATGCATTTCCCTCTTTGTAGTCCAAATAAAGGTCTTTTATATAAAGCATATGTGAGTAGCTGAGGGTAAGGTTTTTGCCTCCAACACAAGGGTCCCAGGTTCAAATCCCCTGCAGGAACCAAACCTGTTGGAGATATTTTCTCTTTATCATTGCACAAACCACATTGAGGTTTCTAATTTATTTATTGCACGGTTTGACTAATTACTAAGGAGGTAACAGAGGACAGGAGTACGCCTTGGGTTTGAACACTCAGTAAGCTGCCTCAGAGGAGACGTGATGTCTGAGCATGTCTGGCCAGGACTGAGGAGCTCTCAGCCCTGGTCGTATCCCCTGGAGACGAGCTGTAAACAATGGGTCACTAAAGGAGCAGCTAAAACAAAAAAAAGTACAGAATTTTTAATAATAAGAATGGTGAAAATGTTTGTTATTTCATTTGCAAGCTTCCCACGTCAATTTTACTTTGTGGCAAAAACTTCTCTTGAAGAAGTTGAACACTGCACACAGCCAATGAAGAAGTAACATAATAAAACTTTTTGAAGTCTGCAATCGTTGCATGCTAATTTGCAGTTAAAGAAAATGCAGATATTCAAACTAATTTGAAGTGACACTAACAAAAGTTGTACTCTAGGAGTTTGAGAATGTTCTATGTACAACCAGAGGGTGAAACGAGTCTAACATTCTGAATCTGGAATGTATTCCCTTGTCTGCTTAATATGTCTCCAACTACTACTTGGAAAACCTTTAACATAAGACAATTTGGCCTTAACAAACTCAACTTGAAAATAGTATCTGCACTGGGCAATTTTCCTCCTAAGGCATCATTAAAACTCGGCGAGATCCTAGAGATGACCTAGAGGCAAAATTTCTGGAGACAATAACAAAGGGAGAAGACGGTAAATGTAATTTCCCACAATTCTAAGAAAAGGTAGAATATGTAACACTTACACTGTGAGCTGCCACAAGTAGAACTAGAAGTGACTGTGCTTCCCATAGAAACATTTTAAAGTGACCTTTTACCTTTCTCCAGCTTCTCTTCTCAAAGACGTACTCATAATGTAGTACTTGGCTCAATGACCAGATTCTATCTGCTAATAAGGTCCATGATGTAGCAGCTATAAACCCTCATGGATAGGAAACGACTACTTTCTCCTATGCCATATGGCCTAGAACAGTATCTCCTGTAATAATAATCATCTTTATTTCTATAGTGCCATCATATTCTGCAGCACTTTACAAGTTAGGGATAGAAGTACAAATCAGACATTACATAGTAAAAAGTTACTTACAGATCAGACACAAGGTGTGAGGGCCCTGCTCGCAAGAGCTTACAATCTATAAATGCTATTCAGGTTAATCCATTTCAGCAATTCTAAAAATGTATGAACACCTTCTCTCATTTAGTGATAGTAATAACTCTACTACATGTTCAGCTATATGAATTTTACTTATGTTAAGTAAATAAAGAATCTTACTTCATAAGTAAAGATGTAACTTTACAAGTTACATATATTAGGCAGCCACGATGATCTAAAGTTTTAAAGTTCCTTCATAAGCACAATTCTAGCTACTTATCTAACAACTGAAAAAAAGTTAACTTCATAATTCCTGCAATATCTTTGCGTCTGTCCCATAGACACATTAAAGAGAACCTGTCATCTACTTTACAGGCAGCATTAAATAGCAGCAGGTCACCCAGCCCCAACCACATGAGTTTTACCCTGGAACGATGCAATACATGAAGTTGAACCAGGTATGGGGAAGAGATGCTGCAGTCAATAGAGACGAGTGTCCCACCCTCTCCGCTGAACTGACTATTCTCTCTCTATAGGCAAACATACAAAAAAGCTGTCAATTAAAGGGGTTTTGCCACGATGTAATGTTGACGTGGGATCCTCCAAAATGGGTATTTAATCACTTTTCTAAATATATGCGATTACAAAAAGTGAAGACTCTGAGAGCTACAGCATTGCTCAATCCCCCTTAGTTACCTGAAAGTTTACATTAGACACGATCAGAGGAGCTGACAGGTCGCGCTTGCGTGAAACACTTCTTATCTGATGACAGGGAAAATGAATGAGCTTCAAGGGGCTCTGGAGAAGTGCTGTGTCTGCTGTGTCTGCACTGTTGTAATGTTATTATTGGAGTTAAGTTTTGAGACGCTCCCTTATTCCTCACTCCTTGCTCACCCCCTCCCTCTCACCCCTGCAGCCTTCATGACTCAACATTATTTGTTTATATTCTACTCCCGTGCTGATAAGGAGGTAAGTAACTCAGTCCTGGCAAAACTCTTTTAAGCTGAGGGGGGTGGGGAGAAGTGGGGAGAGCTCACCTAAAGTTAGTCCAGAAATGCAGGAGTAGTGTGTGAACTGTACCATACCCACAAAGGAAACCGAGAGAAAGGAATCCAGCTTTCCTGTGAAATCTTGAAACTTTATTTCAAAGCAGATCAATTCCAACAGGCTTACACGTTTCAGGCTCTCAAACGGTCCTTACAAATAGCATACTAGGTACACAATCATGTCATATATACTTAATCATTAACCAATGAGAGAATACGAATGAAGTCACATGATTAAAAACACATCAATAATGTCAAATAAGAGATAATGGCTGAAATTAAACCCCTTAGTGTATCAATTAGGAATATATAATAAGCCTTCATATTTAATAATTTCCTATGACAGTCACCACCTCTATGGGGACATGATCTTATTTGACATTATTGATGTGACTTCATTTGTGTTCTCTCATTGGTTAATGATTAAGTATATATGACATCATTGTGTACCCTCTAGTATGCTATGAGTAAGGGCCGTTTGAGAACCTGAAACGCGTAAGCGAGGTGTTTTTTGTATCCTGTTTCTGTGTCTGTTGAAATCAATCTGCTTGTGTGCACTCAGAGCAGATAAAATCTCCTGAGCAGGGCAATAAAACAGCAATGTATTTAGTAAAAGTCTTCATTTACCTTTCCTGACATGCTGAAAGGTAATCATTGTAGTGAGAAAAACCCCTTTACTTAATGCTTGATTTTGCAAGTAAGCATTAGTTCTACCCCAGCCATATAAAATCAATTTTAATGTCCAAGCAGTTTACCTGCAAGATTATGTGACTGATAATCAACGTGAAGACCATGTTTAGATCCCCATGTGGCTCTTCCCTAAGAAATGTAAAATCTGCATCGATTTAATTTTTTGCATTATGGATTTAAAATCCTCAACGTGAAAAACAAGGAGACACATGGACTAATGAAATGGGACTAATCTGTATCAAAAGGTTTGGTACAGTTGGTGTCCACATCTTAAAATCCATGTGCAGATTTTAGATGCGGATTCCACATTGGATTTTTCCACACAAAAAGATGTAATCCATTTTTTCATGGCAAATACTGGTATACTTGTACAAAGAGAAACATATTTAATACTTTCATCAAGTTGTACCAAACATTGTGTCATGTTCACCACATATACAGTGGGGAAAAAAGGGATAGTCAGCCACCAATTGTGCAAGTTCTCCCACTTATAAAGATGAGAGAGGCCTGTAATTGACATCATGGGTAGACCTCAACTATGAGAGACAAAATGAGAAAACAAATCCCGAAAATCACATTGTCTGATTTGGAAAGAATTTATTTGCAAATTATGAAAATAAGTATTTGGTCAATAACAAAAGTTCATCTCAATACTTTGTATCAAACAGTTCTACTTTGGTTTCATCTGATCATATGACATTCTCCCAATACTCTTCTGGATCATAAAAAATGCTCTCTGGCAAACTTCAGACGGGCACGAACATGTACTGGCTTAAGCAGGGGGACACGATAGTAGCCGTTGTTATGTTGGTCCCAGCTCTCTGCAGGTCATTCACTAGGTCCCCCCGTGTGGTTCTGGGATTTTTGCTCACTGCTCTTGTGATCATTTTGTGAGATCTTGTATGGAGCCCCAGATCGAGGGAGATTATCAGTGGTCTTGTATGTCTTGGATTTTCTAATTATTTCTCCCACAGTTGATTTCTTCACACAAGCTGTTTGCCTATTGCAGATTTAGTCTTCCCAGCCTGGTGCAGGGCTACAATTTTGTTTCTGGTGTCTTTCGACAGCTCTTTGGTCTTCACCATAGTTGGAGTTTGGAGTGTGACTGTTTGTGGTTTTGGACAGGTGTTTTTTTATACTGATAACAAGTTCAAACAGGGCCATTCTACAGGTAATGAGTGGGGACAGGGGAAAGCCTCTTAAAGAAGATTTTACAGGTCTGTGAGAGCCAGAATCTTGTTTGTTTGTAGGTGACCAAATACTTATTTCCACCATAATTTGCAAATAAATTTTTTCCCAAATCAACAATTTTATTTTCGGGATTTGTTTTCTCATTTTGTCTCTCACAGTTGAATTCTACCTATGATGTCAATTACAGGCCTCTCTCATCTTTATAAGTGGGAGAACTTGCACAATTGGTGGATGACTAAATACTTTTTTTCCCCACTGTATCATGCCATGCTTTGTCCAACCAGTTAATTTATGCATCTTACTATATTTGTAATAAATCTCTCCACTCACACAGTCATTGTCTACTCCAAACCAGTTATTTAGTGGGCGAAGAAAACTATCTATCTTGTCAGGAATACTAAAAAAACTGTGCGATATTCAAGGTTTACGTTCTATTCAGCACCTGTTACTATCTTACTAGTCAGAACCATGTAGTAATCCTGGCAATATTCAATTACCTAATGTAAAGCGCTGGAAATAAATACACTTAGTATAGATTCTGTCAGCTCTTCAATTAGGAATAAATTTAAGACTTGTTGAGGAGGCCTCTTTTAATTGTGTTCTTTTGTGGAAACTCTGTCTCCCTGGAGGATCATCACCATTCTGCTTATATTATCAGTCCCCCAATGGTGAACTTGAGAAATCAATCCACTAATGTATAATTTGTAAAGCTTTCCTTACTAACAAATGGATAATTGATTCTTTCACAAATGCTGCATCCCAGCGGAACTGAAGCCGAGTGGATAAGAAACTGGAGACAGGAAAGCACTTTAAGGCTGAGACAATGCAATATTTAAATCTAAGTAACTATTTGTTTACCAATAAAACATCTGAATTATAATCCCCTCACAATGCTCAATGTGTCGAGATGAAAGAACAAACAAAACAAAAAATAAAGCATTTTTTTTTCCCTTTTTGGGAGGTAGATGCAGGTTTAAATTTGGTTATTCGATTTAGTTTTCCACTTTTTTCAATGAAATATAAGCCATTTTTATTATGTCATTTTAATTTGTATTACGTCATTTAATTTTTTTTTCCTTTATAGAAAGCGTTAAAATAAGAACGTGTTTTACCTTTTTAAGTTTTATCTATTATTTTTTAAATAGCAAAAAGAACCATTTAAATATATTTTTAAATTGTATCACCTTTCAGTTTTAGCGTTGTCTGGGGCACAGCTAGAAGTTGCAGTTTGGGCTGTCGGTGTTTTTATTGTTTAATTTATTATTTCACACAGTGTACCCTCCAACAGGGCAAAGGTTTTTTTTCTTTGTCAGTTCCCCATCTAACTGGGGCTGATATATTAGCCCCATTTACTGGGAAATAACAGCACTAACTGCAAAGCTGAACTGGGTTTGTTAACCCCTTACTGACGGCCGGTCATACATTTTGGGCTCTATGGGCCTTATGGATGAAAGCTGTCTAGCAGTAAGATTGTCTTTGTTGCCCATAGCAATCAATCAAGAGTTTAGCTATTATTTTTCCAGAGCACTATATGAAATGGAAGCCGAGCTCTGATTGGTTGCTATGAGCAACAAGGACAGTCTTATTGCTAGACAGTTTTCATACAAGAGGCACTTTGTTTTTTTTCCTCCCCTCCTTCCAAGAGCCATAACCTTTTTTTATTTTTCCCATCTACATAGTCCTATGAGGGCTTTTTTTATTTTTGCAAGCCAAGGTATGCTTTTTAATAATACCATTGACCGTATCATACAATATACTAGGGAACCAAAAAAAACAAGTGGGGTAAAATGTGAAAAAATGTACTTGTGCCAGGTTTGCGGGGATTTTGTCTTTATGGCGTTCACTCCCCGGTACAAATGATGCGCTATCTGTATTCTGCAGGTCGATACGATTCCAGCAATAACAAATGTAGGATTTTCGTTATGTTTTAGTACTTTAAAAAGAAAATGTTTTCGTTTTTTTTTTTTTTTTTAAATATGCGCTGTAGATCCATTTTCTGTGACAAATAACGCTTTGTTTTTTCCCCATATGGACCCAAATGAGGGTGCATATTTTGCTGAAGTATAGTTTTTAGCTTTGCAGTTTTGGTATACATGCAACTTTTTGATCCTTTTTGTTTCAATTTTTCGGGGGGTGTGAAAAAACAAAAAGAGCAATTTTGGCGTTTGGAATTTTTCTTCTACGGTGTTCAACGTACGAGATAAATGATGTTATATTTTAAAAGATCAGACTTTTACGGATGCAGCGATACCAACTATGTGCAACTTATTGTGTTTTTATTTGTAATATGGCAAAAGGGGGACGATTTGAAATTTTAGTATTTTTTTTTTATAACACCAACGAAAAAAACTACTCCTTTAAAACATACCTTTTAATAATTAACGTTAAAACTAAAAAATTAACCTGCATAAAATAACAGAATACCCAAAAAAAGGTAAGGACAGCAACACCTACACTGTCCCCTAGGCTATACATCCTATGGTACCTCACACAATTGGAGAACCCGCCCCGATAAGGGTGACCCCAAAAGAATTAACTCCTAAACTGTCCCCTACACAAGGTATCGCCTACTCTATATGTGATCTAATGGCGGACCCCCCAAATGAATCAAATAGGGACAGACAAAATTGGATACACAAGTCATACCAACAAGAATGGGATATAAAAAAGCCCCTACAATAAAAATAGAAATAAACAAAAATTTAAGGAAATTAAACCCAGAAAAATATGTAAAAAACCCAATTTGGGGGGGGGGGGGGGAGGGGGCAATGTAGTATTTCTCGCCAATAGACCCAAAAGGGGTGATTTCGATCAAAATGACATACGCAGGCGCTTTACGGGTTTAAGCGCCCCAAAAACCCCCAAACCTTTGTCCTATTCCCGGGACCCCTCGTGGGTCAAAAAAACAATCCATCAAAAAAAAAACATAAATCAAACATGAAAACGCACTCAAAAAAAAATAAATATTTCCCTATTTAAACCCGACAAAAGGCCAAAAATTACCGGATCTCCAATGTATTGAACAGGATTCGGGGATAAACCTAAGGATAGGAATTGGTGTGTTTTCCCTTTCCGGTACGGACCACAAACCAGTGTAGGTATATAGTGTCCCCAGCCATGTCATACCCGGGGGGAAATAAAAAACCCCCCCAGGATAATACCCCCTCAACAAGGGAGGATAACGCCCCCTTTCACCATATTTTAAAAAAGTTTTAATTAGGGGACAATGTTAGAGAAGCGCGAAGGGGTCTAAACTACGACCGCATGCCAAATAGGCCGGAGGCGCCGGTTTCACTTAGTCGACGGCGCCTGCCCCAATAAGGGCTCACATGGACATTTTTTCCCCACGCACAGAACATAAAGTTTGGGGCCCGCTCAGTGCGCTATACTGCGCCCGCGCCACGGACCACCAATAGATAGCCGAGTCTCTTAACGGCGCATGCGCCTAACGACACGTCACGCAGGGCGTCTGCGATGCCGGACACACGAAAGGGGTGGTGCCGGCATCTACCTATACCCCCGCGCCAGGACAATCAGCATGTGTCCCGGGGCCCATATATCGTGCGCGCCGCGCCGGGGGTCTTTTTAACAAACAATTTACCTCGTGTGCGGACTACACTCCAAAAATTTTAAGGGGCACATAGTACTCAAAACAGGCACCGTTTAAAAAGATAAATATGCCTTCCTGTAGTACCAGGCAGTGCATCCCAGCATATGGAAATGCTCAGTTGAGCCGGGAAAGGGAGCATATAAATACTTCACCCCCGTCCCCCCTCATTTGATATCTCCGATGCACTGCTAAAATAAATAAAATTCAAAATAGTAAACCTACTCAATCGGGGGTAGTAAATACAATCAAGTATAAAGTTAAAGAAAATAGATGCTGGCATATAAAAAAAATTTTAAAAGGGAATCTGTGTTCCTATGCGGGTGTGTGTATAATTAAAACTCCAAAAAGCCGGTTACAAAAAACAAAAAAAGGGTGTGACTCATTCACCCTTTTGGAAACACACAGTCCACCTTTAAAACCCTTGGTTCCGCTTTAAAAAGGTTTTTTTCCCATGCCTTCTTACTGGGGGTTTTCCAAGCAATACCCCCCTTAATTACATCAATCCAAATCCCCCAGCTTTTCCCATACGTGCTCGCAAAGGTTTATGTCTGTTTTTTGATATCCCCAATGTGTTCACCGATTTTTTTTTCTCAGTTCTCTGCGTTTTTCCCAACATATTTAAAACCCACAAGACAGTCCCGATAGAAACCCCCCAACGAAATGCAGTTTATAAATCCTTTAAGGGTATTTTATGTAAACTGTCAGTGGGCGCCGAAGTTTTTTCAATTTACCACATACTGACAGAATTTGCACTTACCGCACAAAAAAAAAACCCCTTGGGTTGCCCACCCAAAACCAGGGCTCTCTCTGGGGGCCACAAAATGGCCCCTCACCAGGCGGTCCCTGGAACGTCCCCTACGAATTGGACGGGGTGGCAGGAGTATCTCTTTTGAACATCACCGTAGGAGTATTTTCCAGTATTTTCTAACAAAATCATTAACTTATCCGCCTGGGGGTTTTAAAAAATCCCCAATGATCCTAAGATCATTCCCAGTAGTTCCTCCATCTTGCCTTTTTTTTTTTTTTCTTAGGGGCCAAAACCCGCCCGATCTTCCTTATTGCCTTTGGTATGCCTCTTTAAGGGAAGACGGGATATCCCTATTTTTAAAAACCTTCCCAAGATCTCTTTCTGACCCTAAAAGTTTGAATATCAGAGCAATTTCCCCCTCAGGGGAAAATACTGTCCCCGAGGAAAACCTCTCATAAGTGGTCTCGGGTTTTCAGCATGCCACCTAGGGGCATTGGGGGGAGGTCTTTTTTTGAAACCTTTTTCCAGCGTAAATCACATTTTTTTGAATGGTAAGTCTAAAAACGGTATGTGAATTCATTAGCAGTAAAGTAAAATTTTTTGTCCTATTGGGTTTCATTCAGAGACCCCCAAAAAGTCAAAAAAGACACAAGTCCCCTTCCAGATTCAAAAATGTTTTCGATGTACCGTCCCATAATATGAGGAACACCACCCACTTTTCTTTACACAAGACCATTATTTCCCCACCCCGCCCAGGGGCAAGTTTGGTATGTGGACCCTCGGGGCCCCCCTCGCAGTGCCCCGGCTGGGGGAGACCCTGGGTCAAATACAAAAATGTTGTTCCCAGGAAAATCTAAAAAGAGAAAGAAAAAATCTTTTTGTTTGCCGAATTGAGTCCCTCGGGTACAAGAAAATATTTTACAGCTTTTAATCCCCGATCATGCGGAATAGAAGAACATAAAGCTTTAAAACTATCCGCATAATAGGGTATCAGCATCAACCTTTTTGCCCTCGTTACCATTTTTTTACCCTCCCATATCAGAGACAATCTGACTTACTCCTTAAATTGGAGGCATAACGGTTGATGCTGATACCCTATTTTGCGGCATAATTGTTGAAGCTTTTTTATTCTTCTATTCCCATGATCAGGGATTGAAAAGCTTTTAAAAATTTTCTTGATACCCAGGGGGTCAATTCGGAAAAAATAACGATTTTTTTTTTTTCTCTCTTGATTTTTACTGGAGAACAACACTTTGTATTTGACCCCAGGGGCTCCACCACGGGGGACGCGTGGGGGGTCCGAGGCTCCCACATACGCAATCTTTCTCCCGGGCTGGTGGGGGAAAAACATGGTCTTAGGAAAAGAGAAAAGGGGGTGGTGGATCGGCAATTAGGGGGGCCCGGGACATCGCAACTTTTTTTTACTTGGAAGGGCGCTTTCCCTCTTTTTCTGACTTTTTGGGTCTCTGAATGAAACCAAATAGGAAAAAATTTTTCCATTTACGCAAAGGGTTTCCCCTTAACCCGTTTTTGGGACCTTCCCATCTCTAAAAATGCGGTTTATACGCTGACCCAAAAAAGGTCTTCAAAAAAGACACGGGCCACCAATAGCCTCCTCAGGGGGCATACCCGGGCCCCGGGGAGACCACTTATGAGAGGTTTTCCCCGGGGGCAGAAATCTTCCCCCTGAGGAGGAATTGCCCCTGATATTCAAATTTTGGGAGTCAAGCAAAATCTTAGGGGGGGAATACCCCAGTTTCCCCTTAAAGAGGCATACCAAAAAGGAATACAGGAAGATGGGCTTTTTTCTAGTCCCTAAGCGAAGAAGCAGATGATGGAGAACTATTTGGAAGGACCCTTAGGTTTTTGGGGGAAATTTTTATTTACGGTGGATAAGATTCATAAATTTTGGGTTAGAAAAATCCCGGAAATTCTCCTACGGGGATGATGTTTCTTAAAGGATACTGCCCCCCCTCCTTTCCTAAACCTTTATCGTAGGGGACAAGCCCTCGGGGGACCGCCGGGTGAGGAGCCATTTTGGGGCCCCCACAGAGAAGCCCTTTGGCGGGGTGGGAACCCAAGGGTTTTGATTTAATGGGGTTTAGGTGAAAATTTTGGGTCAAATGTGGTCAATTGTAAAACTTTCGGCGCACTGACAGTTCACATGAATAACCTTTAAAGGATTTATAAAACTGCACTTCCGTTGGGGTTGTTATTGGCTCATGCCCTTGGGGCTTAAATATTTTGGGGGGGGAAAACACCAGAGAACTGAGAAGAAGAATCGGGAACCTTGGGGATATCAAAAAACAGAAAGATACCCCGATTGCGAGACACGAAATGGGAAAAGCATGGTGGGATGAGGGATGTGATGAAATTTAAAGGGGGTATTGATTGGGTGAAAACCCCAATAAGAGGGGGGCGGGCTGGGACAAACTCTTTTTTACCCGCGTGAAAAACAATGGATTTACAGGCTGGATGTGTTTTTTCCCAAGGGGCTTTAAGAGTCACCCATCCTTTATTTTTTTTCTTGGGAACCGGGGTTTTTGGGGAAATTTTTTTATACACCCCCAAACCCCCATAGGAACACAGATTCCCTTTTTTTATTGTTTTTTATGCCAGACTCTATTTTTTTTTTTAAATTGTATAAATTGAATTTTATTTTCTACCCTTTTTCTGAGTAGGTTCACTATTTTGACATTCATTTTTTTTTTAGCAGTGCATCGGATGAATACAAATGATTGGAGACGGGATGGCAGTTTTATTATGCTCCCTTTTCCCCGGGCCCCAAACCCGAAAATTATCCATATGCGGGGTGCCTGCCTGGTAGCTACAGGAAAGGGATATTTTATACTTTGAAAAAAGGCCTTTTTTTTGAGTAATATGTTGCCCTTAAATTATGGGGAGTGTATCCCCCACATCGCAGGTTAACTTGTTAGTTACTAGACCCGGCCCCCCGTGCGCAGAAAATATAAAGGACCCTGGGCCCCCAAAGTGATAAGGGCCATGGCGCGGGCGTAGTAAAAAGCTAGGGTGCCCCGGGACCACCATTTTCGTTTTGTCCGCGCAAAGCGCAGGGTTTCCCTGCGTGTCGTCGTTTTGGCCCAGGCGTCGTTAAAAGAGACCTGCATCATCAATTTGGGGAGGGCCCCTGGCGCGGGCGCAGTATAGCGCACATGGCGGCGCACACCCCTCTTTATGTGTCGGGGCGGGGGGAAAATATGTCTTATGGTGAACCCCTTATTGGGGCCCGGCCCGCGACTAGAGTGAAGCCGGGGCCCTCACGGGCCCCATTTGGCATGGGGCAGTACGTAGTATTAGACGCCCCTTCGGGGCTTCTCTGAACATGTGTCGTAAGTTTTAAAACTTTCTTTTAATATGGGGGAAAAAGGGGGGTTTAAACACCGTTGTTGGGGGTTTTTATCCTGGGGGGGGGGTTTTTTATTTTCCCCCGGGTATGACATGGTGTGGGACCTAAAATACCTACACTGGGTTTTTTGTCCGTACCGGGGGGAGAACACCAACTCCCATTCCCTTTGGTTTATCCACGGGAAACCGGGTTTTCAAAAAACATTGGGGGTTTCCCGGGACTTTGTGGCCCTTTTTGTCATGGGGTTTAAATTTGGAAAAAGGGTTTTTTTTTTTCTGAGTGCGGTTTTTATGTTTGATTTAGATTTTTTGTTGAGGGGTTTGTTTTTCGACCCCCTGAGGAGTCCCTGGAATGGGGCAAACGCGTTTGAGTTTAGGTGGCGCTTTTAAACCCGTAACAGCGCCTGCGTATGTTTATCTTTTGGGTCGAAATCACCATTTTGGGGGCTATTTTGGGGCAGATAAGTACTAGCATTGTTAAACCCTATTTCAACCCGTAAAGGGGGGGGATACATACTATTTGCAATTGGGGTTTAATTGTCCCTATAAATTTGTGCTTTTTGCTAGTGCTATTGGGTTTTTTTCTGATAAATTTGGGGCTTTTTTTAATTATTTTGTTGGTTTCTGCACATTGTGTTAAACCATTTTTGGTTTTCCCCCATTTTTTATTCCATTTGGGGGTCCCCCGTTTGATTACATACGTTGGGGATTCCTTGTGTAGGGGACAGTTTGGGAGTTAATTCTTTTGGGGTCGCCCTTATCGGGGCGGGTTCTCCAATTGTGTGAGGTACCATAGGGTGTATAGCCTAGGGGACAGTGTAGGTGTTACTGTCCTTACCTTTTTTGGGTATTCTGTTATCATTTATGCAGGTTCATTTTTTAGTTTTAACTTTAATTATTAAAAGGTATGTTTTAAAGGAGTAGTTTTTTTCGTTGGTATTATTTGATTTCTCTATTCCTGTAATTCACATATGTGGGAAGTACTTTGTTGTATTTTTTGTATAACTTTTAAAACATTTTTGTTACCACTAGGGGGCTCAATCACTTGTACACTCTTCTGCATTATATCAACAATGCAGAAGGGTGTTCCACGATGGAGGTTCTATTACTTTCTGAGGCAGTAAGTAGCAGAACCTTTACCATGATGGCTATGGAAGATTTCGTTAGGGTGCTTTCACACAGTGCGTTTTTGATGCTTTTTTTGATGCATTTTTTGGGCAGGAAGGCTATGTCTACACTGCACAAAAAACGGCTTGAAAGCGGCCATTTTTTCTCTGATGCAGGACTGTGGCTTTTATCACGCTTTGTGCAAAAACCGCGGTCGCTTCTCGTTTTCCAGACGTCGCCCATACAATAATATTGTATGGGAAGAGGCAAGAAAACGAGAAGCGCCGGCGTATTATACAACATGTTGTATAATACGCCGCTGCCGAAAGACGGGCAGAGAAAAGACTAGCTGTATAGACAGCAGCTCGTCTTTTCTATGGGGCCGCAGGACCGATCGTATCTTCGGCGCTTTGAAAAAACAAAAAGCGCCGAAGATGCAATGAAATGCTGAGGTTATGTACGTAATTGCTCACCTTTCAGTTTGCATTAGTATTTCTCAATAGTCCATCAAAACTGGTCTCCCTATCATTCAGGTGAACTAAAGTAAAAAGCATTTGTCCTTATTATTTTTCCAACTAGACTGCATCTCATTAAATAGAGATGTTGGTGCTGGGTAACATTCTTATTTTAACAGAGTAGAGTATAGGCCTTTTCTAGGACAAACACAAGTCAATCTTTAACGACTTAAAACCTGGTAGGACTTTGCTGCACTTAAAGGAAATGTGTCATCAAAAAATGACTTAATTGTTTAACTCACATTTTTATGTTTAAAAACATTTTTTTATGAATTTTTGGTTTTGTTTTTTTTTTTAATTTTCCAGATCATTTTCAGTATTTTTTTTAATAATTCTTAAGTCCTGCAGTTTTCACTTTGGCCACTAAGCCTAATAATCGTCTGACACTTCCTGCTCTGTTTAGAGAGCTTTTCAGTAGTGTGCTCATTATCAGTAACACAGGGTCAAACTGAAAGGAGACACCATTGTGTACAGATAACACAGAATCCACCAGTCACAAAAGGAGATGTCACAGCTGCCCTCTTCCCTCCCTTCACAGTGAAAACTCCTATAGAAGTCTATGGGACAGATTCTGTTTTTAAGAATCCTATGTGCATGAAGCTGCTGTAAAGATCTCAAAGACTGCTGTTAAAGCGTGCAAGCAAGAATGTCTTCCCCACAATCTATATAGACGGCCGAATAGAGAAATCTACAATCAGGAAATAAAAACGACTGAGAGGAAAAGAATATGGATCAGGGTCTTGATTTAATAAGTAAAAAAAAAAAAAATTGGCGACATATTCCCTTAAAGTCTAGGGTGACTACGACGGGCGCTGTTTTCTGTGCCTTATACTAAAGGATTCTGTTCATAGAAAGTGCCTATCAGGATCCATTTAAATAAGAGGAGTGTATGCAACAATAAAGCAACTTCGAAACATACATAATCTCAGAGCAAGCATTTCCCAGTGAGTTTTTAATCTCCAAAATCAGTAGTCTGCAAGAATGAGTTCATTTCCACTATGATAACAGTAGTCATATCAGAGTTAACTGCGTTTTAGAAGATCCTTGGAAATTTGGCACAGAGCATTTTTCCAAGCACTAAAGCTTTTAGCCACGCTACATAAACAAGTAATGCTCATAGTAAATGTGCGAAAAGCAAAGCTGTGTTTAAAATGTGTTGATTCTATTTATCATTTCATTTGGAAACATTATTTCCAGCTGATGTTTCCTATCTATGTTACGATAAAAAGCAAATTCCCAACTCCAAACTTATAATAATGCATCACAAAGTCCCCTGATAGTAAACACATTTAGCGAAGTGGTGTCACAGGTTTCCCTCCCCCTAGAGGTCAATAAACCACATTTTGTGACATAATTATCCTTGGGCTATGCTTCTTTAAAGGCTTTCTAAACATAAGACATAAAACTTTTAATAGGAGCTGCAAATACCGTTTACAAGTCTGTATGCAAATATTTCTCAATTTTATCAAATCTGGAAACAAAGGGAAAAGGTAGCGATTATGGGGACAGCTATATTAACTATATTTTATTTCCTTAACCCACAATAATGATCTGCACAAAGAAAAGTATACAGCTAAAAGTCTTTAAAATGTACCTCCAGTTACATTTTTTCAGTAAAATACAAGCACAAACAAAAATTTTACATTTCATTAGAGAAAATTGCTTCCCTCTTCACTTTTCAGATTCAATTTCCTCCCTCCTGCATTTATATCTATTCACTTAGTCAAAAAACTGTAAGAAAATCTTTCTTGTAGCTTCAGCTTCACTGGTGACAGCTGCTCATAACAGTCTATGCAGAGGGGAGAGGCAGAAAGTGAAAATCAGAAATGCTCTCTCACATACGCAGCACCATGGAAGGCATTAGACAGCAGTAAGGATCAGTCTAGGTGCACGGAGGAGAGAAAAAAAACTCACTGCACTGCCAAAACTATCTGTGTATGTTCTTTTGCCCATCCTCCACCTCCCCATAGACTTCAACGGGCAACTGTAATCTGAGCTCTCACTGAAGTAGTTTCCTTCTCCTCTGCAAAACAGATTCTGTTAGCAATTTATGACTAAATAAGCCGATACGAAAGCAGGAGAAGAACAGAAAAGGAGGCAATTTTGTATAATAAGATACACAGTATTACTAAGTTTGCGATTTATGTTTGTACTGCTGATATCTTGAAAGTTGTGTCCTATTTGGAGGTATGCTTGAAGTCTACATAAGCCTGAAGAAAGTTTTTGGTTAAAAAAAATATTGGTTTAACAGACAGAAAACTTTTAGAAAGGCAGCCAAAAGTGAAATGGTAACATCCAATCTTCTATTACACTTTTATATAAGATTTCCTCATTGATGATCACTGCTTAGTTTTCTACTTGAGATCTTGTGAAATTTCACACAATATTGCAGAACTGTGCTAGAAACAAGGGGTAGATTATCAGAATTTCTAGATTATCAGATGATTATCAAATGTATTCAGTCACAAAACATGCAGCACCATGTGCCTCCACTGGGGGTGTATGTGCTCTATTATTTAGGATCTTATGTGGATTATCATTTGGTTACTAGTATTTATATTTGGGATTTTGTATATTTTGCCCTTATTTTATATGATTTTTGCACTTTTGGTTTCCACCCGTAGGTGCTTACTTTGTGGGCCCACCCTTTTTTTTGAATTTTTTTTTGTCTGTGTATTTTTGGGTTTTTAATGGACTTTTGATTGGAATAAAAATTTTTGGAAAAATATTTTTTGATTTTGGTAGATTTCTATATTTGGTTTGTGTTTGGTTTTTTTCTACTTAAAAGTACAATTCATTTTTTGTTTTTGTTTTTGACGTTTTTAAGTAAGGGCAGTGTAGGTACACATAGAAGAAAAAACATTGTCAAACCACACCTCTCGACATGTATTATTAATGGCGCTAAGACGTAATTTTTTTTTTTAATTCAAAATGAGAAACCCCATTTATGAACCCCCTCTACTTCGGGTCATAAAAAGGGACATTCTAACCCTAAACTATTTGGGTCAGGGAAACCCCCTTTTAAGTGGTTTCTGTTTCAACAGTAATGGCCCGGAATTCCTACTAACTATAAATCTATATTCTAAACATCCAAATCCTCTCCTCCCCCCCCCCCCCCCCCCCCAACCCAAAACAAACCCAACCTCAAACCCCCCCCAAAATTCATCCCGGGAGTTTTAGATCTATTGTGAACAGGGCTGTGCTAGATGTCAGGCTGATGGCAGACTTCTGGCACAGTCCCGTTCATACATGTCGCCTTAAGTATCTATTTGCTCCTCCTCCTCTCCATAGACTTTTAGGGGCAATTGTAATCTGAGCTCTCGCTAAAGTAGTTTCCTTCTAGTCTGCAAAACAGATTCTGTTAGAAATGTATGAATAACTAAGCAGATAAGAAGGGACAAAGAGAAAAAAAACAGGCTGATTAAAGAAGGAGGCATAACATATACGATTAAGAATCTAGGAAACAAAAGGGGCCCCCCCGGCCCAGAGGGGTTTACAGCGAATTTTAAAAAATGCTTTCAAAAAAAATACCCCTTATTGACCGAAATTTTCTAATCTATTTATGCAGGGTTCCCTTTTCCCCCGTCACATAAACACGGCCACATAAAGGTAATACCAAAACCGGGAAAGGACCCCTCCCCCTCATCCATCCCAATATCACTTATCAATGTTGATCTCAAAAAAATCTCGAAAATTTTTGCGACAGATTGGCGCTCATCCTCCCCCAAACTTATTTCCCAGGAGCAAACAGGCTTTGTCAAAGGGGGCAGATTCCCCAATACCCAAGGTTATGCGGTGCAGATGAGATTAAGTGTCCCCCGGACGCACATCGTCTCCAGCTGTCCTTCGTAGACACAAAAAAAAGCTTTGACAGGTCACTGGAGATGGCTGATGGGGTTTTTAGATCAATTCGGCTTCCAAGGCCCTTTCCGATTTTATATCTCCCCCTTTACTCTTCTCCACACGCAAATCTACCCCAAGGGTTTTTTCTATCCAAACCGTTTCACCACAGAGGGGACTCGTAAGGAATCCCTTATCACCTTTATTATTCAACTAGTTAAAAACCCCGGTCCAGGGCTTTTGAACCCCCCCCAAATTATAGGTATAATATAGGCCACCGGGGTTAAAAAACTCCCCCTTTGCTTATGTTTCATTTATCTCTCTCACCCATTAAAGGGGTTTTTGTGGCTCTGGTTTTGTTTCATGATTTTGGGGCCTTTACTCGGGTTTTAAAGGAAATGTGTCCAAGTCGAGCCCTGGATCTTTCCCCCCCCAACCCCAAAATTTCGCACTTAACTCTCTGCCTATCTCATTGGCCAAATCTTCTAAAAATACTTTGGCATTTATATAGCTAATACCCAAAATCCTTTTATCACTCATTATCCCCCATTTTACTTAAAATCTGAAAGAGCGGAACATGGACAAATCCCCCTCTTCCCCTTTTACCCAAAATGCCCCCTGTTTAAAAATGATCACATTCCCAAAGGCCCCTGCTCCTCCTTAACATAAAGACATAAAATTTCTCCACTCTTCACTTTCCTCTTTCTTGGGACAAAAAAAGACCACAAATTGCTCTTTCTAAGCTCCCTCCTCCCACGGACCCCCGGGGGTTTGAACCTACCGGGATCTAAGGCATATAATCTGGCAAGTCTAATGCGACAAAAGTGTAACTAGGTCAAATAACCTCAAGATATCAAATTTCGCATTGAATCCGTTTGGGCCCTTTTTCCTGGTCGCCCCCAAACCTGCTTCATTCAAATAATCCCCCCCCAAAAGGGGCAAACACAGTCTTCTTTTGAAATATACCATAGGGGCCTGGAAGGCGGCAGATCCTTGCTTTTTCCTTACCATCCCAAAACTTAGTAGGTATTTTTTTGCTTGGGGGCCCATCCAAAATTCCCAAGCGGGATAGAAAACCCCCCCATTTAAAAACGCGGGAAAAAACAGGGGGATAGTCATTTTTCCCCCAACTATTTGATACTGCACTCCAAAAAATTATTCCTGCAGACTTTTTTAAAATTTTGATCCCCCCCCTCCCTTTCCACTTTTTTCGAAATTTCCTCTTTTCTCAAAATAAATTTTTGCCCATTTGTGCATTTTCGACAAAATTATTCGATAACGCTTTGGGCCCCCTCTCCTCACCCCCCCTTTCCTTATCTAGCTTTTGCAGGTTTTCAAATAACAAAATGATAAAGCCCCCCCTAAAATCTTCACCAAGGGAAAAAACTGTACCCCACCGGGAAACCGGGGGAAAACCCTAAAGGGTGGGGGGCCATCTGTAAACATTTTGTCAATGAGAAGGGGAAAGACACCACTTCAGAATGCTACTCGCCCTTTTTTTGGGGTTTTCAATATCCCCCCTCCCCCCAACTGTCCCGCCCGTCTAACCGCATTCTAAGTGTGAGCCCCCCGAACAATTTTCTACATGGGATCTGGGCCTGTAAAACCCCTGCAGATTTTTTGGGATAAACTGGGGACCACTTCAACTCTCCCTACAAAACTGATTTTTAACCTTGACCTGGTCCAGCTGTTATTCCCAAACCCCCCAAACCATTGTAAGAACCTCCCGGGTCCTGCACATCTTTCATTAACGCCAAACGACCCCCCTTTCAAATGGTTGGATTTAAAGTCCTCTCAGTCCAAGAAGTGATCTGCTCCCTAAACACCCTCTAGAGATGGATAAATGGACTCATCAAACCGGGGGACCCCGTCCTCTAAATTCTTTAAAAAATGGGAGATTCTATAAAAACCTTCATACCCCGATGAATTTTGGGGAATCATGAAGCCTTTGTTTACATCCTGGTATCTTAATTCCCCTCTAGGGTCAACTGGGGCGATTGGAGGTTAAAATCCACCCCTTGACTCATCTTTATCTGCCCCGGTGGAGAGCTGCCTTTTCCTACAACCGATTCCCACCCATTGTTCCCCCCCGCCTCCCGCCAAGGGAAACCTGACCCTACTGTTCATATCTCTCTCTATTCTAGAGAGCCCTGATAATCCCCCCCCCTGGAAAACCCATTTAGTGTATTAAAAAATGACCCAAGTGCCAGGGTTTTATTATGTTTATTTTGGTTTTGTCTTAATTTTTTTTTTTTTTTTGGGGGGGGGGGGGGGGGTAGCATTGTATTATTTCCATGCATAGAAACTCAGCTTAAAAACCCCCCAAATTGTTTTTTAAATCTATTGTCTATTTAAAAGTTATCTGTTGCTTATATTTTGACTGTTTTCTTTTTTATTCCATTATGGGCATATATATTTTGTATGTTGTAAGCTACACTACCTTTTTCTCTTTTGGCCAAATTTTGTTTTTTTAAAATTTAAAAAATTTGAAATAAAAATTCGTTTAAAAAAAAAAAAAAAAAAAAAAAAAGGGGGCATATTTGTCTGATAGAGGTCTGTCCAAACGATTTGCATTTTCTGTCAGATTTACACGCAGATTTGGGTTTTAAAAAACATAAAAACCCGACTTGTGCTGTGGATTTGTAACATTATTGTAATGTTCAGTGAAGTCATGTGAACAATGAAAGTCACATGGGTTTTAGGAGGGAAGGAAGGGCTCTTTTGCCTGTCCGCACAGCTAAATTTAAAAAGATAAAGTTTTGTAAATTCATTAAACAAATAAAAAAATAGCATTTTCCCCAGAAAGCCTTTGACTCAGAACAATAAACCTGAAAAAATTCCCAAAAAAATTATAAAAAAGACCTCTTAGGGGGATGTTCACACTGTGTTTTTTTTTGGGTCTGAAAAATCGAACCTAAATGCAGCGAAAAAGGATCCAAAAACGCAACCAACACACAGGGGTGTTTAATGCGTTTTGGGCTGCACATGATCACCCTATAGTTTATAATAGGGGCCTGTTGTGTCTTTTGGGGTCAAAATTGAATGTCAATTCTTTAAAAAAAAGATCCAAAGATGAAGAAAAAACCATGGTGATCACTCACTGAACACTGAGGGGGTGTTTTACAAATTTTGAGCAGTGTAAATCACACTGCTCATTTTTAGATGCGGGTTTGGGGCCTCTAGGAAAAGCATCTAAAAGCGATGAAAAACCCGCCCAACACACCTGGTACCTACCCTTTAAAGGGGGACAAAGCTTTTAGGAAGCCAAACAAAAGTGAAATGTTAACATGTTATCTGCTAATACACTTTTATATATATAATTTCCTAAAAGGCATTACCGCTTTGTTTCTACTTTGGGCTGTGAAATTCCCACAAAACGCAGAAATTGGCAAAAACAATTTGGGGATTATCAACCTATCTATATTAGAAAATGATTATCAAACAGAGTCACTTCAATCCCTACAACCTACCTAGATCTTTGTAGTCGCAACTACAACATTCCCATCCCAATTCCCTTTCAGTAGTCATAGCTACAAATCCCACAGCTTACCTCCTCTCAACAGGGGTGACCAGCCCCCAACACAATACCTAAATTCACTTCTTACACGCAGGAGTTGTACAATAGAACATTAAAATATTTATTAAGAAAATACCTGCTAGAAAAGCAAGTATGAAACACTGTCACTACAAAACTACATTACGCTAATACACAATCTGACAGGGTTTAGAAACATAACTTTTAATGGGAATTTATTGTCACTTCCGCTTTGTGTATTTCCAGGCAAAGAAGCAAAACATACAAATTACTAATGCTCTAGAAGCCCGCATGATGTAATATGTATTAGGGGAGAGGCAAATCTTACCTAGTACTACATACAATGTATAATATATGGCAATGAAATAAAAATATTTTTATAAATGGCACGTTCTGATGTCCGAAAACATGCCCGTTACAGAGCTACCAATTGTACTATATAGGCATTGCTCTAAGGCTGCCCATATGCCTCAGGGCGCCAGAGTCAAGGACCCATGGGGAAGTAAAGTACTTATCACATCTGTGGGACTGTTGCTGGCATTGAGGACATTCTGGTTGGCAATGGAGGCATACCATGGCTAACAATGCAAGGATGTACATTGCGGCATTGTTAAGGGGAACAATCAGTATCAGTAGTATATACAGTACCTCACAAAAGTGAATACATCCACCAGCTCCGTGATGTTGTCATGGAGGAGTGGAAAAGGATTCCAGCGGCCGCAACCTGTGAAGCTCTAGTGAACTTCATGCCCAAGAGAGTTAAGGCAATGCTGGAAAATAATGGTGGTCACACAAAATATTGACACTTTGGGCACAATTTTTCTATTTTCACTTAGGGGTGAACTCACTCCTGTTGCCAGTAAGCATAAAGGCCAGGGTTGCCAGCTTCTGGGTTCAGTTTAGTCCAGCAATTGAACTGTGAACATGGCCCAAAAAATTGTGCTGATTTACATTAACCTCAGGACATGTCACACAGCATGCCCAGAACACTCTTCAATAGTAGTTGGAAAAAACAGTTTAATTTATGAATTGTCTTTTGTCTAGGCACTTTTTGTAAAGCAAATTTCTGAAAACACTGTTCACAGCTCATCGGGACTGCCCCTCCATATGGTAGAAAAAGGGAAAAAAAGTTAATTACCTTTAAATTAGAGCATGTGTACAATGTCCAAATACAGCTGATCATTTCATTATTTAAAGAAAAAGAAGCTTATTGTGCTTCAGAAATGTACAACCTGCTGCTGTACACCATTCCCCTTCTGACCGAAATTTTGGGGACCCCTAGTCGGCATTGGTCTGCATGTATATTATATTTTAAATGTGATCCCCCGTGTTGGCAGGTTGTTTCCCCAAATTCAAAAATGTAAACAAATGAAGCACGTTAATGAAAATTGCGGAGGTAAAAGGAGGTCTCCGCCAAAACGCTTTGTAATGTCTTAAGGCTTCTCCTGCGGTTTTTGAAAAAAGGTGCTTTTGATTTACCGTTACCGTCAAAAACTTGACCTTCAAAAAAACCCGGGCAGTGTGCAGCGGAAATGGTGCCCCATTTTAAAAGCAGCTTTTCCCAATAATAAATGCTGACAAAGCGGAGCTGTCACTAGATTGCTAAGGTTTCTAAAGTTCGTCTTAAGATTTTAAAAACAAATTATATACAAAGTTTTTATAAAATTTTAAAATTGGTTTTAAAAATTTACCCATATTTTTTTTAAAAAATTAGTGCAAATCTTTAACATTCCCAAACAGGGAAATTTTTTTCTATTCCCACCGGCACATTTGCATTTCTTTTTTTGTTTTTTTTAGAAATTTTGGGTTTGAAAAACGAAAAATTTTTTTACTCATACTATTTATCTTTTTTTCATTTTTTTTCCCGATCGCAAATAAATTTTTATGTTTTTTTAAAACGTTTTAAAATTTTTTTATTTTCAGTGAAAAAAAATTAAATCTCTCTTTGTTAAGTTTTTTTATTATATATTTTCTTATTGCAAAAAGTGCCACTCAAATAAGTTTTGGAATTGTGTAAATTTTCTCTCGTGTACGTATTTATGAAGGTGAAATATAGTTTTAGGGTCATCTGGAGAAAGGTAGGAGATGTAGTTGGTGTGTGATTTTTTTTCAATAATTGGGTTTGGTTCATATCTGTGTCAGAGGTTACGTTTGCAAATTGTTGCGAGGTGAAAAGGGAAAATAAACGTCAACACCCCCCCGACAGAAAATTTGATTTGATGCTTCCCCAATTTTTGCTTGGTTTGTTATTTAGTTTTTTGTTTTTTTCTGTCATTCCTGATGACGCATGCAACACAGGTTACAAACCTTCATCATATATATGAAACTAAGCCTTATTTTGTTTTGTCTATTTTTATTTTTTACATTTAGGTTTTAGTGTCCCCTACAAAAGATCAGGAAAAAAACTCTTAGGGGCATTATTACATAACCTTTTTAGTGCAGATTTTTCTTGTAACTGAAGATAATATATTAGTCCTAGTTACAGGGGAACAAACCCCCGAAAATTCTCGGCTGATCCGGTTTTTAGGCAATTGCTGAGCCCGGTGCCTGTTTCCCCGTGATGAAAGCAGGGAGCCTAAAGGCTTCCTACTAAGCTACATAAAAAATGGTCAGTGAGCACCATGTATATAGTGATCGAGAGGGCAGGGACAGTAACAAACCAACCCTGCCTTCTTCTATAGCTACCTTTCCACTCCAAGACGTTTATATAATCTATAGGTAGGTTGTTGCCTTTTACAGCTCCAACTAGCCCTGCCCATTTTCCTAAACAAAACTGTCAAGATTAGGCACAAATGGTTTCTAAAGCACAAAATACATTTGAAGCGTAGTTTTTGCCAGAATTCCAGCGTGCTGTTTCCACTAATCAATTTTTTCCCAAAAGATTTGCTTTAAATTATTGAGCTAATTTTAGCATTGTAGAACAAGACTTTTTGTTTTGCCTTTTGTTTTTTTTTTTTTTTTTAGTTTGAAAATTTTACCTTTGCATTTTTGTCTAAAAATGTAATTGTGTATTATATTTAGGGAAAAAATATAAAAAAAAATTTAATTTTTTTTTTTTCCCTGTTTTTGGTTAACAAAAAAAATGTAAAAAAAATAAAACAAAAAACCATTACACTGCACAGATTATTACAATCCTGGTGAAAAAAAAGTATTAAATTCCTATTAAACGACTGCATCAATAGTGGTGTTTTTTTTGGGGTTTTTTCTCAACTGTGTAATTTTTATGGTTCTTGCCTAATATTGTGGTCAAACCCAGTTGACCAGTAAAATCAAACTCCAAAAGCCCGAGCATGTTCTTTTCCCTTCTAATCTGATGTTGCTGCAGCCTACACCAAGCCCTTTAAAAATTTACGAGCGGGGGGCCGCAGGGTTTGGACGGTTTTCTACCCCAACCCCCCCCAAAAAGATTTCCTGCTGAAAAAGGCCACTGCCACTGGGTGATACTGTCGCCACGTGAGGGTGTAAAATGGTCTCAAACGTCAGGGGTTCATGCCGGGGCCCCGCCTTGGACCGTTGGCCGTCTGTGCCTGCCAGTTTGGGGGGCCCCCTTGGCGGGGTCCAGCAGCCTGTGTTCTGCTATGTTCTTCTGTCCGTCTTGTTGCTTCCTGGGTCCCGTCTGTACATTTGTCCCTCCTAAGGGTGCGTGGGGCAGTTCTTCCTATTTATAAATTTGTTCTGTGCACCTTCCTTTCACCCCCTAACCTCTGGCATAAGAGGAATTTTGTCCTACTCTGGGGGCAGTTTTATTGCGTCTGTTCGTCTCTTTCTTGTACCCCGGGGCTTCCCCTCTGGCTCTGCCATATCCTGTGGTGCTATCTTTGTATGTTTATCCCTCCCGTATCCCGCTGTGTTTTCCGAGACGTTTTTCCTGCCCCCTTTGTTCTCCTAGTTCCTGTGTTCCTGTCCGACCTCGGGTGTCACGCAGTACCCCGTCAAGGTAGCCCCCGGAGGGCCCGCAGCCAAGGCCATCCCGCTTTGCCGGCGGGCTCTGGCGAAGACCGGGCCCCCTTTGACTCCCGCTCCCTGGCGTGGTCCCCAGTACCCCCTCACCTGCGGGGATCAAGGGATCCAACCCGGTGTCAGTGGTCGGGGTCGGTACTCGGCGCCCCATCCGTTACGTATGAATGACCTGGATCGCCAGGGTGACCTCGCCTAGTTTTTCTGCCATTACCTGCTGCCCTGTCTTTTTCTTGTCCCCTGGTTCTGGTTCGCCCGAGGTCCGTTTGTTGCCGCTCATGGTCCAGCCCCGAGGTCCGTTTTTTTGTGTGGGCCTGGCCAACCAGGCGTCCGTTTGTTGTTAGCTCATGGTCCCCCCCGGCGTCCGTTTGTTGTGTGCCATGGTTCCCCGAGCGGGCCTTTGTTGTCCAGTATGGGCCCCGCCAGAGCGTCGTTTGGGGTTTTCCACTCTGGTCCCCCAGAGGCCGTTTTTTGTCCAACCCCTGGCCCGCCCCGAGCGTCCTTTGTTGTCCAGTATGGGCCAGCCCAGAGGCCGTTTGTTGTCCAGTCTGGTCACCCAGGCGTCCCTTTTTTTTGTCCAGCTCTGGTCCCCCCAAGCGGGGCCCGTTTGTTTCCAGTCATGGTCCAGCCCAGAGCGTCCTTTGTTGTCCGCTCGGTCCCGCCGAGCGTCCTTTGTTGCCGCTCATGGTCCGCCAGAGCGTCGTTTGTTGTCCGCTCATGGGCCAGCCCCGAGCGTCCGTTTGTTGTCCAGCTTAGGGGCCCGCCAGGCGTCCGTTTGTTGTCCAGCTCATGGTCCACCCAGAGCCTCCTTTTTTTGTCTGCTCATGGTCCAGCCCCGAGCCTCCGTTTGTTGTCTAGCTCATGGGTCCAGCCCAGACCTTCCATTTGTTAGTCTAGCTCAGGACCAGGCCCAGAGCCGTCCGGTATTGTGATTGACGATCCCTAGGCTCAATGGCCTAGCCAGACTTCCGTTGGGTCTTGTCTAGCTCAATGGTCCAGCTCCCAGAGAGCGCGTCCGTACTGTTCTAGCTCATGTCCAGTCCATAGCGTCCGTCTGTTTGCCTAGCCATGGTCCCGGCCTGAGTAGAGCCCCCCCCCTATTTTGCCTAGTGCCCCGTTATTGATTTCCTTCCCATGCACCATCCTCCGTTTAGGTTTATCCCTAAACTTGCTACATTAAACAGCCTGTACTTGTTTTGGGGTTGTCCCCGTAGAAGTTGTCGGGCCCCTGCCTATGCGTGGAAGTCCATTCTGTGATTGGAGGGAGGTGGGGGCGGGGCGTGGGGGGGGGGGAGTACTGTCACGGGTTCATGCCGCTCCCTGCCTTGGCCGTCGGCCTTGTCCGTGCCTGCGCATGTCTCCTGCTGGGCGCCCTGTGCAGGGTCCCAGCAGCCTGTTGTTCTGCTATGTACTAGCCTGTCTCAGTCATGTGCTTCTCCTGGTCCTGTCTGTAAACAATCTGTGCTCCTAAGGCGCGGCGTGCGGCAGCTTCCTGCCTATTTGATAAGTTTCCTGTTCTGTGCAGCCTTCTCCCTCTTCACCCCCTAACCTCTGCTATAAGAGGAAGTTTCTTGTCTCTACTCTGGTCCAGTTCATTAGCAGTTCTGTTGCAGCACTTGCTGTGTCGCAGGGCTGCTTCCCCATCTCGAGCACCTGCCAAATCCGTGGTGCTATCTGTATGTTATCCCCTCTCTGTATTCCCTGTGTTTCCTGAGTACGTTTTATACCTTGAGCCCTGCTAGATGTTTCTCCTATGTTCCTGTCCTGCACCACGGCTGTTCACGAGCAGTAGCCACGTCAGGGGTAGCCACCTGGGGGTCACCGCAGCCAAGTCCCATCCCGCTTTAGGCGGCGGCTCTGGCAAAGACCGAGGGGCTTCCTTGGACTATCCGCTGCCTGGCTGTGTCCTCCAGCTACCACCTGCTTCGCCTGCGGTATGATCACAGAGGATCCACTGACCCGGATGTCAGTGGTCGGCGCCTCAGTATCAGTTTGTCATCGCCCGACCCTTACAGTAACAATGTTTTATAGGTGTTATGTGTCCAAATAACATCCACACGGATGCCAAAACCAGCAAGCATCACCCTACCTCTATTGACCTGCCTTTTTTGTACAGTGCATTCTGATGTCAAATAATCCCCAGGTACACGACGCACATGCACCTGACCTGGTCATCCACATGACATAAAAGACAACGTGATTTATCACACCAGGCCACCTTCTGTAGTTCGTCTATGGTCCAATGCTCATGCTTAAGTGCGTACCATAAAGGGAACCTGTCACATAGGATGAAGTGCCCCCCATTGTTTGAGGACAGCACACAAGCTAGTTGACAGACCATCGACTGTTTACAGCACTGTGTACACACTTAATCTGTAAGGTGCAGGTAGATTTAGAGCATATTACCCCTCCAATCTTATTTATTTCATGAGCAGTGTGTTGCCCCACCCACAAAGGCTACCTCGCCACAGCTGACAGTGTATTTCTACGTTTCTACCTATTCAAAGTAATAGGTTTTTTGTCACTGTTGAAGTGGGTGGTGCTTAGCCTCAAGTGGGCGGGGTTTGAAAAAACTGACTCTTGACAATGACTCTTCTGGCTGAAAACTGCGATTTTCGAGTCGTTAAATACAGAAAATTCCTGCGCATCTTGACAGAATAAGTACCCAGCGCTGGAAACAGCATGTCTGACACTACTTGTGCTGTCCTCAGCAACGGGGGCATTAACTACGTGACAGGTTCTCTTAAGCACTTTTGAATGACCGTTCTGACCTATCAACAGCTATTTAGTCCCACAGACAGCAAAAAAAATTATTTGAAAGGGATGCTCGACTCCCTGGACACACCAAAAACCATCTTGTATAACAAAAAAGGTCATTAGTTATTATAAAAATACATTTCCTGGCTGCTTAGAAAGCAGCTGCCAAAAAAATATAGAAATTAGTTTTCTCTATTCTTTCCCCAATGGCACACATAAGACAGTATGAAATAACCAGCAACAAGCAACATTGCTATGATAATATAAAATGCTTAGTCAACACTAAATTTTTCCAGTCTGTGACATTTTAAAGACAGTTTGCCTAGAATAGATGACATTAAGTCACAATTTAGGAAAGCAAATATTCTGTTGTTAAATGAAAACATTATATATATATATATCTATATTTGTCTTTCTACAATGAAAGAAGTTGAAATTATGCACACTATAGATATATTTCCATTTGTAACCCCATTATGCCAACATTAAGACATTTTGGGCGACATGTATGAAATGTGGCATGTTCACGCCAAATTTCATGCACCAAACATTAGTCTAGAATGCGCCGACCGACGTTTGATGAAACCCGCCTCAACAGCAGGTCATATTGATCAAGGCACAACGAGGTGCGACTTTTTTCTGGATCAGATATACCGCTATGAAAGTGTTCTACCTGTTCCAACAGTAATGCGCCTAGAAATGCCGACGCGAAGCTATAAATATGCAGCTTCGCTACGGTCCTAGTTGTGCCCTATGGGCTGCGCCAGGATAACGGGCTGAAAAAGACGCCAGAATATGCTGGATCTCAGCCTCCGTATCATACATGCTCACCCATTCTATTTCGACTTTCAGGTTAATAATTTAACCTTCATTAATGACCCATAAGAGTGAAGCTTAGTACGTGTGGGTTCGAAGCCTATGGCTTTCTTTTGTTATTGTTACGGAAAATTTTCAAAACATAAAATAAGGGGTTAAAATGGAAAGAAAAAAAAAAAAAATCACTTTTTAATGGCAAAACCTACTAAAAGAAAGTTTTAGTGTGAAGTTCCCCTTTCTATTACATTAATTTCGATATAGGAGAGCTTTAGGTCCTCAAAGGCAGAGCTACTACTCCAGATTGGCCTGGCAGAGTTGCACTACCCTTTTCTTTTTGGCTTTAAATTTTAATTTTATTCTAATAAGTTTTACATCCTATGTTCTCCATAAGGATACGTTCATACAGCGTATTGCAACGCGTATTTGTGCATGCCGCAAAATGCCGGCTGTAGAAAGTACACACTGGCCCGCATGTACTTTTAACAGTGCTACAGCTCGGCCTCCTGCTACTTTAGTGTTTGGCAGGGTTATCATAGCACTGCTATGATAACCCAGCGATTTTACCGTATTTGCAGAGTATACTTCAGGTACATTGCAGCGCAACTACATGCCAAAGTACGCCCCGTAAATACGTTGTTTTAAGGTCATTTTCTAGTTGTATACTTTTTTTTTTTTTACGGATTTGCCTTTTTTTCTACTAGTGGGGCTGCCACCTGAAATAATATGTACACGCAGCTCACTAAGTGTTGTTTAATCAGCAATATGGGAAGACAGAAATGGGAATAGGGTTCTTCGCCATCTGTATAGGTAGCTCTCTTCTCATTCACAAATGCAACTTAAGAGCGCTTTTCAAATGGAACTGGAGATGCATACAGCTAACAAATGGTGAGGTTGCAAAGAGTCACAAAACCCTAAGGCTTTGTCTCCACAGCAAAATTAAAAAACAGTCAGAAATCCGACGGTATTTTAACTTTGCCGCATTGCCGGTTTTTGCACACACAAAAAAAAAAAAAAAAAAAACACGGTGGAATTTCAGATTCCCGGCGGCCCATTACATGAGCAACATGGAAACCCGATGGGTTTCCGGCGAAAGACAGAACATGTTCTATCTTCCACCGGACAGACGGCGGCTTCAGTAGAACGTTTGTGCTGTGTAGACTACAGCACAGACTTTTTATTAAAGTCTACACTTAGACTTATATTTACTTTTTAAGTTACTGCTACAGAAATAAAACAAAAAAAGAAATTCACCTTTGCACTCGCCACCGTTCCAGCACCGACTCTGCTTCCTATTTCCCTAGGCCTCTGTTTTCTTCCTGTTCCTGCGGACGGCCCATAACCGCTGCAGTTAATCGGTGGCTGTCCAGCTCAGAAAGTGACCAGCCCATGAGCATAGATGTCAAAGGAAAGGCAGAGAACTTTGAAACCATTAACTGCCTGCAGCAATCACATGCTGTTTGCAGGAACATTAAGTAAACCGAGGTCATGGGACATGGCCAACAGTGTCAGCCCTGTAATGGCAGTGATGCCAAAGCAGAGAATATTTGTTTTTGTGTGTGCTTTATGCAGCAGTAGCTTAAAACAATAAAATATGTCAGACAACCTCATTTAAGTTTTTAACAATTGAATGTGTAAAACTTGAAACTGAAAGTGGTTTTCTTAAAGGGGTTGTCCATTTTTTTTTTTCCCTTTTTTTATTCCTTTTGCTGGTGCTGCATTTAAAACCAAAAAAACAAAGGCATTTTCCTTCATCTCCTTTCCCCGCATGGTTTTTTTTTTAAAACCACCCCCCCCATTCTTGTATTTCCGGGGCCAGTTGGAAAAACCTCCACCGCACCCCCCCCTTTTGGTTTCAGCGGTATGGTTTTAATGCAAAAACATACCATTTGGGAGAAAAAAATAAATTTTTTTAAACGGTGTTTGCCCAGGAAATGTCACATGACAACTGCAACAGTGACGTTCGAAGTACCAGCACCAGAAAGCAAACAGATGACAGGGAGAGATGGTGGAAAAACGACGCAGGGAGTGGATAAAATTTTTTTTAAATTTCGAAAACTGCGGGCACCAGTCTAAATTAAAAAAAATAATAATAAAAAAAAATAGACAATTATTTTTAGTTTTTACATTAAAAGGGTTTTGCCACGATCTCCTTTCATACCTCCTGCATCCAGCTCTTCAGCTGTGTGCTCAGAAGGGGGCGATGTGATTTTTTGAATTGCAAAAACCCTGGGGGCCCCCCAGGAGGGCATCCCCCGGCTTTTCCCCTTTTCAATTTTAAGAAAGAAATTTTTTAAAAAGCTGTGAGTAGTCAGAGGGTTAAAATTTTTTCCTCACAGCCCCAAGGGTCCTAGGTTCAAATCCCTGCAGGAAACCCAAAAACGTGGGAAAATTTTTTTTCTCTTTATCAAAGGCACGTCCTGATTGAGGTTTTCTTTTTTATTTTTTTTGCACTGTTTGACTAATTATAAGGAGTAGGGGTTTAGCGATTTTCCTTGGCTATCGAGATCGAACGATAGGTTTGTCGGCCCGGGTATCGATAAGGTTTTTGATAGTGAACCCTCGATTATGCGCGGAGACCATTAAAACTATGGGAGGCAACAAAAAACCCTTTATTTTACACCCAAAAAAAGGCGGGGGAAAACTGAAATTAACATCCAAACAGTCAAATGGATAAAGTCCCCTCTTAGGCAACACACTTGGTTTTTAAAAGCACAGAAAAAAAGTCAAAGACCCTTTAAATATCCCTGTTTTTGTAAACCCCAGCCTGGACCCCTTAAAAACCTGAAACACCCCCAAATTTTAAAAAATGCCAGAAGGCAGTATGGGTTTGAACATATTTACTTGAAATGGACAATTTAAATTCCCTGTCCTGGAACGCAAACATGGGGCCCCAACCTGCATGACCCCCACATTTTTAAAAATGCCCGGGAAAAAAAGGGGTCTTTCAACACCATTTTTTTTTTGAACTGGACATTTACTATTTCCTGTCCTGGGCCACAGCATGGCCCCAAACCTGCATGCCCCCACATTTAAAAAGTTTCCCGAAAAAAAGGGGCTTTCAACCCCCATTTTATTTCCCCGGAACATTGACAAAAACCTGCCCGGGGGGGCCACACATCCCCGGGGCCCGGGAGTTACAGTTTGCGGGGAAACCCCACTGGCCCCTAAATTTTTTAACACCCCAGGTTTAAAAATTTCCCTGATGACCCAAAAAACGAAAACTGTGGCTGACAAGTGGGGAAAGGGGAAGGGGTGAAAACTCCAGCCTTCCTCGGGAACCACAAATCCCTTTTGGGACGCTTGCCCCCCCCTTTGATTTGTGGAAAATTAAACTTCATTTGGAAATACTGGGTTAACCCCCCTTACCCCAGTCCCTTTATTTTGGGCCCTTCCCTTTTTCTCATTTTACTCAACTTTCTGGGGGAAATGGTCTCTTACTTTGTTCTCTGCTTGCTCCATACTCCATGTTCTCTGAATAACCTACATTGGTCTTTTTTTCCTGTACCCCCCTTTTTGTAAAAATTCGGGGAAATTTTTTTTTAAACACTATTTTTACAGGCAATTTTTTTTATTACTTTTTTCTAAAAAACCCACATTTTTAAAAAATAATGGAATCCCCCCCCTTTTCCCTTTGTTTTTTTTTTTTTCATTGTTTTAAAAGGGGTTTGTCTCAATACAGGGATTGATAGCTATTTTAAAATCTTGCAAAAACAATTCATTTTGCAATATTGTCCATTAACAGGTCCTACCTTTTCCTTTTTCCCTGACAGCACCAAAAACCCTTTTGACCCCACTCTTGACAATTGGGCAGAAAAAATTTTCTTGTTAAAAACAACATTTTTTTAGAATGGGACCTGTAATAGCTTTTTTTCACGAAAAAACCCCCCAAAAATTCAAAGCATACCCTTGACCCCCACTTTGGTCAATTGTGAAAAAAAAAATTTGCTGTTAGAAACAACATTTTTAAAAATAAAACCTTATATAGCTGCATGTCACAGCAAAATGCCCCCAAAAATTTCCCAAAGGGCATCCCCTTTTAGCCACTTTGGAAAATTTGTGAAAACAAATGCCCTGTTAGAAAAACATTTTTAGAATTGGCCCCTTTATTATATTTCATTCCCAGCAAAACCCCCCCCAAAAAATTTCAAAGAAATTACCCTTGACCCCCTTTGGTCAATTGGAAAACAAATGTCTTTTTAAAAAACCAACTTTTTTTTAGAATAGACCTTAGTATACGCATGTCACAGCAAAAGGGCCCCCAAAAAAATTCAAACATGCCCCTTGGGACCCCCTTTGGTAAATTTGGGAAGAACAAATGTCTTAAAAAAACTTTTTTTAGAAATGGGCCCCTGTATAAAAAGCTGCATGTCCCAGCAAAATGCCCCCAAAAATTCAAAGCAAACCCCTAAAACCATTTTGGTCAATTGTGAAGAAAAAAAAATGTCTTTTAAAAAAACATTTTTTTAAAATTTGGGATCTTTAGTTTTGCTGCTTTTCAAAGCACATAACCCAAAAAATTTAAAAATAAATTTTTCTCAGCCACTATTAAAAATTGATGGGGAGAAAGGGCCAACTTAAAAGGGTCACATTTCTGTTCCAAAGGACCATGATTATTCCCTGTACTAAACAAAACATGACTCTAAAACCATTGCCCAAGCAAAACTTCTTAAAATAAAGTGTTTAAATGGAATACGGTGTTGTCAGGGAAACCTTGCTGTTTTTTTACTTTCTCCTCACAGCAAAACCATCAAAATGAACTGTTGGGAAAAAAATAAAAATGCAGTAAAAAATATCATTTTTTAAAAAAAAATTTTCAAGAGGCCTTTTTTTTTTGAAAAGGAATGTAAAATTAGCCCGGGCAACAAATCGGTAAACCCGGGAAAATTGGGGCCAAAAACATAAACAAGATCCATTCCGGTTTCCCATCTTGATAAAAAGCCCAAACGACCCACATTATTTTTGGGAAACCCGGGATGCTTTTTTCTGTAATAAACCCCTCCAGCGTGCTGAAGGCCCTCGGGATATGACCGGCTGCTGGGCGGGACAACCCCCCCCTTATGGTTTTGGCCCGACCACTGGGGCTTTTCTTCCATTTTGGATACCCAAAAGGGGGCCCATTGGGCCCCTAACAAAATGCAAAAACATCGGTGTTGAGACCCAGATAGCCCGGCCCCCCTTTATCTTAAGCTGAATTTGTGTGGGGGGATGTGGGGCCCTCTTGAAACCCGTGGTAAGGAGGAAAACAAAATTCCCAGATTTCCCCCCATTAGTTCTGCCAAACCTTTGCCTCTGCGCCGCTACCCCCTACTTGGCACTCTACTGTTTAAACGTCCCGATTTTGTTCCACCCGTGACTTTTGGGGGAAAAAAACTTGAAGCAGACCAAAAGATGTCTCCCCATTTGTTTCCAACCCAAAAGGTCCCCCTTTCCTCTTTTTAATTCTCAAATTTTTGGTTTGGGGGGAAAAGGAAAGTGCTGATTTTTGTTTTGTACCAGGATCCGGGAAAGGGTGGCCACCCGAAACCTGTTGTTTTTGATGGCCTTTAAAAGCGGGGAATAAATTTGGGGGAAAATGGAGCACCCAACACTCATGTGAAGAGGGAGCCTTGTTTCCCCCCCAAGCCCGGGGCAGGGGCACTACAAACGCCTTCCTCATTTTTCCTCCCCCCTCCTAAAAAGCCCGCCCAACCTTTTTCCCCCAAGGCAGGACGTCGGAAAACATTTTGTCCTGGGAATACCCCCCTCCCCCCCCGCTGCCCCCAGCACAGCTTAAAACAAAAAAAAGCCCTGATTTTCCCTTTAAAATGAAACCCCGAAGCGATCCCACCTTGCACTAGCTCGGAACCCCGAACCACTGCCTAATAAAGACCGATAAAATTTGTGAAACTGTGGGCCCCTTGGGGTTTTGATGGAGAGAAAGGCTCCGTGTCCCGCATCTTTTGTCCCCTCTCCTCCTCCTCCCGGGGGGACCTTTTTGTTTCAGAGTTCCAAAAGATCGTTTCCAAACAAGGAAACACCACAATGCTCCCTGCTGACAAGGGGATTGTTTCCCCACTGACCATTTTGGTGGCCCTTTTTCCCTTTAAAACGGCAAGGGTGGTCAGACTTTTCCCCCTGCCTCCACCCCTCGTGGTTTCCAAAAACCCCAGGGCCTCCCCCTGCTTTTCAGGCCATGTGTCACTTCTTTTGCTAATTTGGGATTGCGCGCTGCCCCCAATCGCTGGAGCATTTGGAGGGGGGAATTCCCCGCGGTTTCCACTCCAAAAAATGAGAACGGTTTTACCGGGGGGCCCGCAAAAGCGCAACGCCCAGGCGGGATAAAACAGGTTTCAAAAGCGGAAGTTTCGAACTTTAGACCTCGAGCCCTTTTCACAAGGGAAATCCAACCCTTTGCCTTTTGAAATTTCTGGAAAACAAGTTTCATACATGGGCCAGGCAAAAGGGGATGTGCTCCCCCTACCTCCCTTTAAAGGGCCGGGAAGAATTCGCCCCCTTATCGGGACACCCCCCTTCCTGGGACAAGTTTTTTGTCAAACCCCGCCAGCGCTCGGGGGGGGGGGTTTTCGTTCTTAGCCGTCCAAAACTCCTGACCCCGTGTGTGGACCTTCCCCCAAGGCAGATTAATTTTTAACACGGCCTGGGGTCCTTGGGGACGTGATGCCCCAAAGGGCCTTGGGGGGAAAAAAGCCCTCACCATCCCTGCATTTTGAAGACTTTCGCCGACCTGAAAAACCCCCGGGCAACCCCCCCAAAAAATCCACCCCCGCTCACCCCCTTTAGCTGTCACTGAGAAAATAGCGGGCCCGGGCCCGGGTTACTATCCCATGTGTCGTTGGGGAATGGACTTTTTTCCCACCCCAGATTCAACAAAGCGCTTTTAAATTTTTTGATGAACGTGGGTGGCCCCGGGAGGGACGGCTTTTCTGGCAAAAAAATGCCCTTTCTCGGGAACCGGGATTGGGGGGAGGCGAGGGCCATGAAATTTTCGGGAAACCCCTCTGTGTCCACCGACGGAAAACAACATTTCCAAAACCAAAAAACCTGGGAAACCGACATTCAGGGTTTTGGCTTTGGGGGTGGTTTGGGGGTTTAAATTTTTCTTCGTTCCCCCAAAACCCGGAAAAACAGAAGGCCCGGCTGCTAGACCCTTGGGCCCTGAAAAAAAAAGGGGTGCGGTCGCAAACTGGGGGAAGGAGAAGGGGGAGGATTTGGGGCCCCTGGTGGTGCGGGGGGGAAATCAAAGGGGAAAGGGTGAGGGGAAGCGAGGGTGACCCTGATCAAGACTCTTAAGGGCATGGGGGACGGAGGAACGCTTGGTGGGGGCGGAAAGGGGGAGGAGGCGGGGAAAAGAGGGTTTGACAGTGGTTTTGGGGCCCGGGGTCGGTTTTGGCCTTTTTTGGCCCCAAAATGTTTTTCCCCCCAATTTTAACTCATCATTCGCTCATTTTACTAAACATTTGGTTTGGGTTGGGTTTAAACCCCTTTTTAAAGGGTTTTTGCCTTACTTTGCCTTTTACCCCGGGAAAGGGGGGCATATGACATCGTGGTGAATCAAGGCTTGCTCAAAGAAAAGGCCCCGGCCCTTTAGGGTCCTGGAAAAAAAACCTTTTTGGAAAGGGGATAACGAGGGCCGGGGTTTTTCGCTGACCGGGCTGGGTGAATCATTTTCACCGGGCTTCTGCGACCCGCCCCCCCTCCCTTTTTGGGCGGGCCCTATTGAAAAACCCCCACGTCTTCCCCTCTTTCCCCATGAAGCCTCGCAACAAAAACCTGCGGAAAAAAAACCGGATGGGTCCGCAATGTTTGTCATCAACCCCCCCAACCCCTAAAAAAAAAAAAAAACAAAATTTACTTGGTCGTCCGCTTTTTGCATCCAAAGCTGCGGGCTACAAAACAAGGGGCAAATGCAAGGCCCTTCCGGGCCGCCCGGATTTTTTGCCGATTAACCCGGCCCTTTCCCTTTACCTCCCCCTGTGGGAAACAGTAACTGGGCGTCAGAGCAGACAAATCATCCTCTTGATCTTTTAACATGCCCTTCGACCCCAAAACCCCAATTTTTTTTCATCAAAGAGGTTTTTCAGACAAAGGGTTATCCACATTTGGGGGGTACAAAATTTTACATTTTGGGGTGCTTTATTTTTGGGCGTGCTGAGATCTTTATGAAAACATTTGTGGGGGGTACTTGGGGGGGGCGAGGAGGGAAACTTTTTCTAGATCAGTTGCATTAACCCGAAGGACAATTTGGCGACGATGTTGTTTCTTTGAATTTACAGGGGCCCGACCCACATACATCCTGACGGGCCTGCAACGACGGGTCCCCCGGCAAAGCGTGTTGGGCGCCAGCACTGGGAAAGGGGCACCTTCTCTCGTACCTCTAACCCCCCATTCTACCCCCCCCCCTTTTCTCCTTTCCACCTGCATTTCGCTCCATGTCAAGAAAATAAAAATTTTTTGAAGGTATGGAAAAAGTTTTTGGGAAAATCCTTATTAAAACGGCAAAACACCGCTAATTTTCCAAAACCCTCAAAACAAAAAAAAATTGCTGTTATTTAAATTTAAATGCAAGGGGTCCCATAACAAAACTGGACTGGGGAAAATTCCAAAAAACCCCGTAAACGTTATGTTTTGGTATAATAAATGGTATTTTTTTTCACCTTTCAATTCACCGTGGTGAATATAGAATTGCGTTTTAAAAAATTTAAAGTAGATTTCTCCGTCAAGACATAAATGGGTGCGCAAAAGTAAAAAAAAAAGTAACAGCTATGTTTTTATATAATAAACTGTATTTTTTTCACCTTTTTAAAACACCTTTGGTAATAAAAGAATTGCTGTTTTTTTATTTACGAAATCTGCTTTAATAACAGTACTGGGGGCGCAAAAGTCAAAAAAACCTAACTGTTTTTTTTGGGTATAATAAAAAATGTATTTTTTTCACCTTTCAATTTTACCTGTGGGGGAATAAAGAATTGCTGTTTTATGAAATTTTCTTTGATGTGCGAATAAAAAGAAATGGTTTTCCAAAATCAAAAAACACGTAACTGTTTAAATTTTTTAAAAATAAACGTATTTTTTCACCTTTCAATTCACCTTTTTGGTGAAAAATAGGGAATTTTCTGTTTTTATTTACGAAAAATGCTGGGGTTTAAAGAACAATTTCTGGGCCCCAAAAGTCAAAAACACTTAAAATGTTTTTGTTTTAAAAAATAAACTTTTTTTTTTGGGAAACCCTTTTAATTCACCTTTTTGGGGAAAATTGAAAATTTTTTTTTTATTTTACGATGCTGGGGTCCAAAAACAAAACTGGGTCGCAAAATCAAAAACCCTTAAAATGTTATGTTTTATTTTATAAAAAACCTAATTTTTTTTCACCTTTTAATTCACCCCGGGTGAATTAAAAATTGCTGTTTTTTTAAATTTTTCTAGAAGCGCTCAATGAACAGTACTGGGTTTCCCAAAATCAAAAAACAAGAAAATGTTATGTTTTGAAAATTTAAAACCAAAGGTAAATTTTTTTCAAACCCTTTTTAATTCAAACCCGTGGGAATATAAATTTGGGTGTTTTTTAAAAATTTTTCGTAGGGTGGGTGCCAATGAACATTTCTGGGTGCGCAAAAGCAAAAAACACCTAACTGGTTTTGTTTTGATTTTAATAAAAGAATTTTTTTTACCTTTCAATTCACCTGGTTAATAAAAATGCTGTTTTAAGATTTTCGTAATCTGCGCAAAACATAAAGGGGGGGCAAAAGTCAAAAAAAACCCCAACGTTTTTTTTTATTTAATAAATTAAAATGTAATTTTTTTTCCCCCTTTCAATTTTACCGGGGGGAAAAATAAATTGCGTTTTAAAGATTTACGTAAAGCGCGTCAAAGAACATTTCTGTGGGGCGCAAAGTCAAAAAAAAACAAATGTGATGTTTTCGTACGAAACACCGGGATTTTTTTGGGAACAAACAACCTGTGGGTATTCTTTACTACAAATTGGCCCGGATTGGGAAATTTTTAAATGGGAAGGGTTTAAATATAAACAAATCACAGGGTAATGGGGGAAAAATTTTAACACCCATTAAAAGTAACTGATAATAAAATGGATTTTTTCAGCTAAAAAGGGCCCCCATTTTCTAAAATTTTGTTTTTTCCAATATTTAAGTTCAGGCTGCCCAAAAACCAGGAAAAAACTTTTAAAAAAACTGTTTTTAAAAAAGATTTCCCCCTACAATTTTCTAAACTAATCCTTGGGAACTTTAAACCAATTTTTCTTTATTTAAAAAGAGCTTGTCTTTGTTCCGGCCCCGGGGGCCCCCCCCCCCCCACCCCCTCCCTCCCCCGTACTTTTTCAGCGGGGGTGCGCTTTAAAATTCTCTAGCTAACTACCCTAAAAAAGTTAAAATCTCAATCAACTAAAATTGGGAAAATTTACAGCTAAAAAAAGGGTTTCCTCTGGGGCAAAAAAGGAAATAAATTTTGCTGCGCTTTTTTTGGCCCCCAGGGGAGAGCGCACGTCCTTTTCCCTAAAGAACCTGAGAGACACTGAGGGGAAACAGGAAACCTTTTCTAATTTAAAAAAGGGGCATGTGATTTTTCCAGCCAAACGCAACCCCTACACATCCCAACCCTACGCGCCCCAAAAACATCCAACCCCGCCTAATCTATAATAGATTTGCTGCCGCCCCAAAAATTTCAGGAAACGCCGAAAAAGGCGCGATCTTAATAGAAAATGCCAATTTAACCTTAAATTTTCGAATGAACTGAAATTTTCCCAACACCAAAAAAACCTTTCCATTTCAACTTTGTCGATAAAAACGCTTTCCCCCCTACAAGGAGTAAAGAGGGAAAATAGTAAAAACCAGCACCCTGGGTTTTTAAAACTCCCGGGACGTCTGAATTGGGGAAGGATGTCTGACCAATGAGGAGCTCACAAACCCTGGGCGATCCCCTTTGATGTGCTGTAAACAAGGATAACTAAAGGACCTAAAACAAAAAAAGTGCAGAATTTTAAAAATGAAGAATTTGGGGAAAATTTTTTTATTTTTTTTACAATTTTTCCCCCATCAAATTTTTCTTTTGGCCCAAAAACCCTTAAATTTGGGCCCTTTCCTCAAAAACCCAAATCATACTGGAATTAAATTGGATTAAAATACCCAAATAGTATACACAGATACACTAAATTTACTAAATGTAATTTCATGCAATAGCCATACTTACAATATCAAATCTCTGTGTCATGTTCCCCTGTATGTCAAGTAAATAGACCTTCCCAAAGTGGAGTTCCCCCAAGGTAAGAACTGAAAGGGCAAAAACACAAAGAACCCAAAAATTAAAAGAAACTAAAAAACAACATTAACAAGAAAAATAAAAATTTTTTCAAGGGAAACTTGCCCCCCAAATCATATTACCAGAAAACCCCCCTTTTTAGCTGACAAAAATGGCCCTTCACTTTTTGAGCACTCCTTCCTGGCAACTCATTAAAAATGCAGCGTGAAAAACGCAATCCTGAAAAAAAAACAGAGTTTTTGATTTTTCATAAAATGGACAAGGGAATCTTTTAAACAACACCAAAAGCGTTTATGCAGGCATAATCTCAGAAGCTGACCGGCAGAAGAGCAACATTTGTAGGGTGGCAACCCCTTTTCATTCCACATAAAGAAAAGGAAATTTCTTAAAAAAAGGGAGGAAAAGGGTTGTTTCTTTTAAAACGCAGAAAAATTTTGATCCCAGGACATGTAATTTGTCCAATTTTAATAAGATAAACAATTTACTTTTTTTTCCCTTTAAACTGATATAAACAAATGTATGTGTAGTCTAAATTACTTTTTTATTTAAAAATTACACAGAAAGGTAAAACTTTAAACAATTAAAAGACTATACAAATTCCCAAAAATTACTTCCCTATATATAAAATATAACCTCCCATAAACATATCAAACCCAAAAAAATTGGGGTCTTTTCTCAATAAAAAAAAAAAAAAACACAAAACTTTTTTTAATTAATGAAATTTGAAAAACAAAAACAAATAACACACAAAATCAACAAAACAAAAATTTTGAAAAAACAAAAAAACAAAAAGGGAAACCAATTAAAAAAGGACTTTGGCGATAAATAAAACCAAAAATAAAACAATCCACATCAATTTATATTTGCACACACAAAACTCAATTTTTAAAAAATAAGCCAAAAAATAAAATTAAAGTGATATTTTGAAAACCCAAAAAAAACACAAAATTATCGGCTTTTGGTTTTTTAAAAAAAAAAAGGAGGAAGATGCAACATATGTAAATACTCCTAAGTACAGTAGGGAAAAAAGGTATTTAGTCGGCCACCAACTGTGCAAGACTTCTCTCGCGCTTCACCCACACTCTGGAATGCACTGCCCCAACACATCAGACTCTCTGCCACTCTCACCAGCTTCAAAAGCAACCTGAAAACCCATTTCTTCAGGATTGCCTATAACCTACCATAACCCTGCTGCCACTGTAGTAACCCACAAACATGTCTGCCCCTCACCTCCTGTCTCTTCCCTCCTCCCATGTAGATTGTAAGCCTTTGAGGGCAGGGTCCTCTCTCCCTCTGTACCAGTTATACGTCATTCATTGTCATTATTGTACTCACTTGACATATCATTTATGTGACCCCCCCCCCCCCCCCCCTCAAATGTACAGCGTCATGGAATCAATGGCGCTTTAAAATAAATGTTAATAATAATAATAATAATAATATTGTATACCTGTGGTAGCTCTATTATAAATAGTTATACCTCAAATGCACTATTCACATGGGTAATGTTATTTGTTACTATGACCAATTACTATTTATTTGGATATAGATATGTATTTACCTGCCCATCACAACTCTATTTGGCGTATAATTATTTGTAATAGAGCTACCACAGGTATACAATATTTACATATGTTGCATCTTCCTTCTTTTTTTGTATGCAACTAAAGCCGATAATTTGTGATTTTTTTGGTTACACAATATCACTTGACATTTTATTATTTGGCTTATCTATTTAACATTGAGTCTTTGTGTGTGCATATATAATATTGATGCTGGATTGTGTATTTGTGGATCTATTTATCGCCGAGTCCGTTTTATTGGTCTTCCTCTTTTGTATTTTTGTATTTTCGAATTTTTGTATTTTTGATGTTGTGTGTTATTTGTTCATATTTTGTAATTCGTTAATAAAAAAAGTTTTGTGATTTTTTATTGAAACAAGACTCCAATTTTTCTTGTTTAAACAATTAAAAGTAATAGCCAAGAATACAGTGATGTAGGGGAGATCATTTTCATAGGATATCAGCACACAGCAGTAATCTTGGTGCAATAACAACAGTAATAAAAAGATACTGGATGGACAGGTCCAGTTTTATGTGTTAACTAAAACAACAAGGGCAAGAATAACATCCAGCGGTGAACTACAAAGAAGTACAAATTAAAAGATGTTGTAAAGTTTTAACAGCCCCACAGGCGCCACTCCATTAAATGTAACGCAGCTGGCCTTGGAAAACCCTCACTGCCCTTACTCTTTTCCTATCATGTATAGAGCACAAAAATTATAAGGCAACGAGTACAGCTAATAAGGTGGCTTGTGTCATCCATTTTTACACTGCAAGAACTAGTGGCATTCTAGTGCGCAGAGCTGCAATGGATGTGGTTCATTGATTTAACTAAAAACAGGGACTCCTAAGTACAGTAGGCAAAAAAGGTATTTAGTCGGCCACCAACTGTGCAAGTTCTCCCACTTAAAAAGATGAGAGAGGCCTGTAATTGACATCATGGGTAGACCTCAACTATGAGAGACAAAATGAGAAAACAAATCCAGAAAATCACATTGTCTGATTTGGAAAGAATTATTTTAATACACTGATTTCATTAGTGGTGCCTAAGGATTTAAAGGGCTGGACCATAAGCCACACTTATCTCCTGTCTAAGATAACTGGTAAATGACTGGTGGGTTCTGAAACCCCTATGTGATTATAGTAGTGGCTGCAAATGTGCACTGCAGCTCCAGCCAGTATCCAAGCTATACTTGGCCATATTCCACACACACTTACCACTTATCCTACGGATAGTTGATAAATGTTAGTTATGGTCTATCCTCTTTTTAAGTTTGTCCAGTACCTAAAAAATTAATACTAAGCTCCTGGTGCCCCACTGAAAAAAAAATAATACTCCCCTTCCTCCTCTCCTTCCCACACTAGTCCTCTGGTCTTTTGTTTACCTTGGTCTTATTCCAAACAGGGAGGGGGGTGGGGAGGGGTCGCTGTGGTGATTGGCTGCAGAGGTCTGGTGCTTCTGCTTACTTTATTATTATTATTTATTTTAAAGCGCCATTGATTTCAGGGCGCTGTACATTCGAGGGGGTTCTGTTCACTTCTGAACGGTGATGTAAATGAGTGATGTGAATGACTGCTGCGGCGACATCCCCGTTCAAAAGAAGAACAACGTAAACTGGAGACCGGAAAGATCCAGCACTGGAAAAGAGGAGTGGAGGAAGGCGAGTATAGGCTCTATTTTATCTATTTTAATGGAGATTATTTTTTTTTTTTCTCACCAGGATGATAAGCTTTAAACACGTAGACCAAGGTAAAGTATTTTACCAATTACATTGCTGTTCTGATTTTGCTTTGTTTAGGAGACTGGGATGTTTTATCTTCTGTTTGTGTACAGAAGCTTTCACAGGTTACTGACCACCTCTCTCTCTTTTTCATTGCTCCAGTAGCCCCATCCGACCATGGTGACATCACTCCCTTTTGAGTGTTATCAATAAAACAGGAACTTGGATATTTATGTTACTGCCAAACTTTAAAGGGGTTGTCTCACTACAAGGATTGCTTTTTATGTCAAAGATTTTTTTTTTTTTTTTTTAAAGTCACTTTGCAATATGTGTCCATTAACAGTGTCCTACCTCCTCTCAAAATTGAATAGCAGATGACCATAGCAACTGGGTTTCACGTCCTGACGCTAGAAATTTGTATCGAGGTGACCGGAGGAGTGATGGTGATTAAAACTTCTTTTGTATTGTGAAATGTTTAATAACTATTCTTTTTGACTTTGGAGATGGCTGTGGCAATTGGGAAGGTGTGGGGGTTGTTTTGGGGTTATTTGTTAGTCATGTTTTGTCTTTCTTATGGTTATGTAAAAAATTGATACATTAATGTATCTAATAGCGGTGTTCTGTCAGCGTTAACATGGTTGTCAATAAAATTGTTTTTGAAAAAAAAAAAAACAGTGTCCTTCCTACCTATTCTGAGATATCCCCCCTTGTATGGGCTGCATCAGCTCCTCAGGTCGCTATAGCTACAGACCTGTTTGATCTATCCTGAAAGGCTGCCAGCACTGGTTGCTATATCTACAGACCTGGCTTCTACTGCAGCCTAGTGGTAGCCAGTAAACACGCCCCTGAATTCAAAATGAAACCAAGTAAACAGGACTGAGGTGAGATGAATCAATGTAGTGAGACAGCCCCTTTATCCCTTTAGAGCTCTACAGCTTTGTGCATTACAGTTTACATATTTCCTACACTCATGTCACTGTAACAGGCTCAGCTAGGAACAGCAGAACTGATATGCCAATCACTGCTACAGACTCACCCACAGCCTAACCAGAAAAGTGTGAGTCTTGAGATTGGCTGTGAAGAGCAGGCTCTGTAAAAAAGCGTGGTGAGAATACTCCTTTTATTAAACTGCTTAGTATACTACAACAATACATGTGATAGTATAAAGCACAGTGTGGTACAGTATAGCATAAGGAAAAAATTAGAAATATAACAAACCAACAACGCATCTATAAACTGGTGACATAGAAAAAAAAGCACTGTAAAAAAAAAGTATATAATTTATTTGCCTATTTTGTTTAATGAGACCTAAAATAATAATAATAGCAATAATAAAAGATATTCAAGCAAGCATTTCATTACCAATTCATACCTCTTTCTCCTGCAAGGTTGCCCTTTTTTTTCTCAGGAAGAAAAAAAGGAAAGTCCCCCGGGTAAAAAAAATCAATAGTTGTTAATAAAACATCAGGTGTGCTGACATAACTAGGTATGACTATTCCAGTGCACAGGCCTGCTTGAATGCACAGGGTGCCATGACGATTATTCATCCAGGGCAGACAGCCAGCCTGGTGAAAATATGATGCTTTACAGCTCAGGGGGGCAATGTATAAACACAAAATAAGGATAATGATCATTTAGAGGCAATGATAATAATGTACGAGTGGGCGGAAATAATTGAGGTAAGGCACTTTGTACAAGGTGGCACATTCCATGGAAAGAGCTAGCCAGTTTTATTATCTACAATAGCATTAGGAGGTTTTACTTAATTTTATTAACTGCAAATTGTCCAAAGATGTAGAAAACGGTTGGACTTTTCACTTTCTTTTCCAGTCATCCCAATGCTCTCTGCCTCATGCTAACTACCGCATAAAAGTAAAAGCAAAACCCAGAAACAGAAGTACAAGCAACACAGCAGAAAACAATCCCTTACGATAGTTTTCAGGAACATACATGAACAAAAGACGGTGCAACTGTACATTAGACTGTCTCCTAGACATGTGTCCAGTCAATAAGCAAAAACACCGAGTTTATTTTCCTGCTAATGCGTTCCACTTTGTATGGAGGATCATTGTGTAGACAGGTTAACGTACCTTCAGGGGTTTTATGTTACCCTCTCTGAGAAAAGATTATGATAGAGGGAGAGAAGCTGAGTTCTAGGATATATAGGTTTATTTGATGTGGAGCAAGATTTTTGCATAAAAAGCAGAAAAAAAATACTGACTGAACTCCTTAAATGGGTTTTGCCGGGGGCGTGGCTTGGAGAGCTCAGTGAATGGCCGCACATTAGAAGAGCACCGCACCAAGCCGCCCAAACACTGCTAGATTACAGCTCCAACCTCACCCTAAAGGTGAAGAGCCTGTGCACGGACACCAGGAAGACACCCGCTACCACCCCAGCGCCTCCGTACCGTAATCGGCATAGAGCGCTTTTAACCAGAAGCGCGGGAAGACTCAGCCCTCAGCAAGACTTGGTCGCCATTCCCATCTGTCGGTCCCCAGCACGCAGCCAAGAGAGAGAGGAAGTCTCGGCGCACACCGAGGAGTCACTCACCTCATCTCCGCCTGCCTTCCAGAATTGCGAGGTCCCTGCTGACACCGACGGATCGGGTAAGGTCTGCAGCCTGCCTGAACCCGCCCGCGCTCACTGCCGCACCACGCACCTCCGCCATCTTGCTGCCCGTTCATGGAACCCGCAGCGCCACACGTCGGCAGCGCCGTTTAAGAGCCCGTAAAATAAGACTCCCTGCACTCGGACCCAGAGCCGGACGGCACATTCACTGAACCGCGGCCATTTCACAAAGGGTCCTGCCTGTTCGCAAGGACACAATACTTGGCGACTGCTTTGCTGGCCCCCTCCCTGGAGCGACCCCATCCCGCTCCTACTCCCCTGCTGAACTCACTGGGTCCCTCTCACATAAAGGAAGGCAACCAGAATCCATAACCACCAGGCCGCGTTACCACCTGGGCCTCATCCCCCTCAGGGTCACATGACACCACATATGCCCCGAGGGCGACCAAGTGTGATCACTCCCCACCCACCATGCTGACCCCTCACCACCAAGCCTGGCTATGTTCACATCTTCATAGGGATCGTGACTGCCAGCCCTCAACCCCTTCCCTGGAGCAATTGCCTACCAGCCATCATCCCGAGCCCTCCTGGCAGGTGCAGCAGCTGGCCCGGAAGACCCCTCTATCTACTCTGCAACTGGGCCATCATATATCACCAGAGGGTCACCAGTTAGGGAGATGCCCCATGGACGGAGATGGCCCTCCCCCCCACAGCTGTGGGATGCCTCTCAGGAAGACTCAGTTGGCCCATCCATCTCCCAATCCTCTGGGCAGCCACCTCGCAGTCGACTACTAGATACCCAGTCCTCTTATCTGGCCCCTCGGGCCCAAACTCCATCACTCCCAATAGAGTTTCAGCAATGACCACCAACTTCAACTTCTGCCGACTAAAACGGACTTCCAAACCTTAATAGCTGAGGTTAAAGATACCTGTAAACACATTTCCCTACTGCGGCAGGACATTATACATCTTACTGACAGAGTGGACTCGCTGGACCAGGCCCAGGGGTCCACACAAAGCTATCTATCTGCCCTCCACCCACCACTTGCTGCCCAAGCATCAGTAATACGTGACTTGGGGAGGCATGTAGAGGACTTTGACAACAGGGGGCGCCAGAATAACATCCGAGTTCGGGGCCTGCCTGAAACCATTCCTGATGACAACATCCCTACAGCACTGAATGCCATCTTCAATAAGGTCCTTGGAGAACAGCCCACCCATCCTATAAAGCTGGACAGAGCCCACAGAGCACTCCGCCCAAAAGGGTCCTTGCCCCACCCCTGGGATGTCATCTGTTGTGTCCATGACTTCGTAACCAAGGAACGTATCCTGATGAAAGCTCGGGCAATGCGCACGCTGGAATATGAGGGAGCTTCATTACAACTCTTTCAGGACCTCTCGTGGGTGACGCTACAGAAACGACGCCTCCTGAATCCGCTCTTGTCCATTTTGAAAGACTGCCAGATTATGTACCGCTGGAGTTTCCCGTTCGCTCTCACGGCCAGAAAGGATGGTCGCTCTGCCACGCTGAAAACGCAGGGAGATCTACAGCCGTTCTGCAACTACCCACACATCCCAGTGCCTCAACTACCAGATTGGGACTAAGACCCCGCCCGACATGGCAACTTCCAGCATGGAAAAAAAACGGCGCTCGACCAATGAGGCCTCTGCAGGTCGCAGGCTCCCACATACTCCACCTCACCAATTCTGATCAGAGGACTCTTGGGTTTATCTAACATGTCCGTTTCCCCTCCATCTAGGTCATGTGCTGGTATCCTATTGCCAGAAATGAGCCCTTAGGGCTTAGGTTACTCCGCCTCACCTTGGGCGGCTTGGTCGTTTGCTTATCGGTTGCTCATTGTATCTTTTTTCTTCAGGTTAAATCTACGGTGCGAGACCATAAATCTCGAACTCACTGTTCTCCTCTTTAGGGGCTGTGTACTGTATCTGTGATTCGGCTTATCCCCTTTCCTGGTGCTGAGGACTGAGGGTTCGTGGTGCCTAGACTCCTGTAGAGGTTCATCGCCTACCCTCACCCCCCATTACCCGGTTAACGTTGTTACATAAGCTATCTTAACCGTTATCCGAGGTTGTACAAATACGTCAGGTTCTAGTTGACTGTAGTACATTTCGACTTTTTGATTAGTGTCCCCCTGTCTTGTGTCTTGTCCTGTTTTCCCACTGTGTCTCTCTCCTCTATTCAGTAATAATGGTCAAATGTGTAACCATCAATGCAAAAGGGCTAAATTTCCAATGTGAAGGGCGTTTCTTCTACGCGAATTGTGTGCTTTGAAAGTGGACATAGCTTTTCCAGGAGACTCACTTTGACTACAGGGCTCCTTCAATTTTTCCCAAGCCGTATTCCCTGTAGCTTACCTGCTTCCATGGCCGGAAAAAAAGCGGGGGTTGCGTTTATCTCGGCCGCGTGTCCCCCTTCGGGTCACCCACTCAGACATTGCCCCCTTGGGGCGCTACAAAATCCCCCGGGCCCCATTGGGACCCGTGTTCTGTGTAACCTGTACCCCCAAATTTTTCCCCAAATCATTTTCTAACTCGAGTTTTTGCAAACTGCCCAGTTTCCCCCCCTGGGGCACTTTGATGGGGGAGACTTTAACCAGTATTCCCCCCCAAGGGCAGACAAACCCCCTCCAAGGGGAAAACCACCTGCAACCCCTAGTTAAAAACCGCCACGGGTTTGCGTAAACTGGTCAAAAAACATGGCCTTTTGATCTTTGGAGGAAAAAAAAAACCTCCTAGGATCGCCCTTAATTCTCCCCCTACATCAGATCATTCCGAATTGTTTTCTTCTTGGGAAAAATCCACTCCTGCGGTGATGTCTGGATGGGCCCCCATTTTCCTGGTCCGTCTGCGCCGGTTTTCCCCTCGTAAAAACCGGGGACCCCCTTGACGCGCGTTTTCCCATTGGCGCCTAAATGACTATATGTTTGTAGCCCGGGACCTCCGAAAAACCAAAATGCCCTCACTACCTTCTTTGATTTTAAATGGGGCTCGGTTGGTCGACTAAATCTCTGGCAGGCCCATAAGGCGGTTCTTAGAGGGAAATGTTCTCCTGGGGGCTGACTAAAAAGGGGACCTAAAGAAAAAACTCGACCCGCAAGTGTCTGCAGCCCCTTTTGGAATGCGTTTTTTCTGGCCCCAAAAACCGGACCCGGGTTTTCTATTGTGAAACTAGGTTACGTTTTAAAAGATTTTTGCATACGGAAAGTTGAGGAATTTTATTCCAACAGAAAATTTTACAATTTGGCAACAAGGCGCAAACTCCTCCCAGCTAGGCAACTTAAGGGAGGAAATTTATTCCCCTCCGAAGCCTTTGAAAAGTCAGACGGCACTCTCCTACAAACCCGACAGCCATAGGGGGTATTTTTTGTCGTTTTTTTTCTCCGGCTTTTCCCCCCCGAAAGACCCCCTGACCTCTGATCGGAATTAAAAGCTAAAAAAATACTTTCCCGACTCGCTCCCCCCGAAGTTTACAGAAAAGCGGCTGATAAGTTAGCTCCCGAATTAGCTTTGGGTGAAACCAACTGAAGGATCAAGGAAACTCCAACAGAAAGCTCCCGGGCCCATGGGGTTCTTATCTTATTACAAAAATTTGCACAAACCTGGCCCCCCGTATGCTCACGTTGTTTAAGCTTTTCTGGAGGGAGCCCCAATACCGGTGTCCCCTTCCATTTTTAACCCTTAAACCCTAACCTGGGAAGGGTCCGACGGAGTGTGCAAGCTTAGACCTATAGCCCTTTTAAATTCGGGCTCAAAATCTTTTCAAAGCTTTTGGCCAAAAGATGAAAAAAATGGCTACCCAGTGGTCCACCAAAGACCAAAGGGGGTTTGTCCCCTTTTCGTCATGGTGGTGTAACACCGGGAGAAAAGTTTGATTGACATTGCAAATCTCCAAAGAAGTGCGAAGCCTATGCTTGGCCCTTTACCAGAAAAGGCCTTTTTGACCGCCTTAGATGGCCTTTTTCCTTTTCCACCCTTAGGTCGTTCGGTATCACCGGGGGTTTTTCTGGAGCCGTCGGAGGGGCCCCTATTCCACTCTGTCGGGTTTTTAAAAATTGCCGAAAAGTGAACACCCCTCCCTTTAAAATCTAATTTTGGGATCGCCGGGCTGTCCTCTTTCCCCCCTCCCCTTTATACTCTGCAGGGAAACCCCCTTTCGCGCCCCAAATTTCCCTTCCCCCACCCTTCCTTTTCCCGGCCTTCCATGTCAAGGCCGGGGAAATTTTAAAAGTACCCCTTTTTTTGCGGATGATTTCCTATTGCCCCGCTCCCCCAAACCTAAACATCGTCTCTAGCTTCCAAAATTTTGGGGTAGAAATTCGGGGGGGGGGGGGGGGGGGGGGTATCTTTTTTTAAAAGGGTTAACGAAAAAAAGACAGGGGGCCCTTTCCCTAAATGTCCCGCACAAAACCCGGGTAGGGCTGCGGGACTAAATTTCCGATAAAATTTGGGGAAAACCTCCCCCCTTAAATATCGGGGAGTCTTTTTTAAACCCCGGGGACTTTAAAGTCCCTTTTATGGGGCAAATTTTCCCCCCATTTCCTTCGGTTATCCCTTTTTCCTTTTACTAAATGGAAACTCCATGAAACTACCCTTTGATTGGGCTTTATTAACATTTCAAAATGTCAGCCCTTGGGCCCAAGCTACTATATTTTTTGAGCCCCTCCCCGTTCCATCCCTTTTTATGCCCTAAAATCCTACAACCCGACTATTTTTTAAAATTGTTTGGCCCCTTGGTGGGGGCACAGGTTTTGCCAAAGATTGTACTAAACAGCGACGGGAAGGCAGGTGGGGGTCTGGCGGCCCCTAATACCCCGAAGTTTTAAATGGGCAACGCACTTGGTTTTTAAACCCCGGCGGGGGTCTCCCCTTGGCAGCATTTTTTTAAAGGAGGGAAATAGAAAAATTATGGCTGGTTCCTTTCCCCCCCCAAAAATTTTCCCTTTTGGCTTTCCCAAAGGGATTTTCCCCAAGAACAGGGCCCCTCCCGGCCCCAATAGAGTTTACTAAAACCCATTTGGAGGTGTGTCAGGCTGGGATTCCCCCTGGCTTCAAAGGGCATCCCCGAGGGCCCCCTTTTTCCCCTACACCCCCCTCCTGCCTGCAGCACATCGGCATTTTTTTCCCCTTGGAAACAGCAAAACCCTTGTTCGGGTTTGCAGACACGCAAACTTTTCCGTACCGGGGAAAACCTAACCCCATTCCCCGGATTTTTCCCAAACCCAAATTTCGTTCCCCCCTTAGGGCTCAGTTTTCATACCTCCAAAACAAACACTTAAGGGCGGGTTTATCCTGGCGGGCCCTCCGCTCTCGATCCCCACCCCCTTCGAAAGGCTGGAAAGTGGGGCTTTATTTTCAAAGGGCCTGCCCTGCAGATTTATGTATTTTAAATTGACTTTCCCCAGATGCGAGCCTTATTTCCCCAAAAAGGGGCACAAAAGGGAAGCTTTTTTTGGGACAAACTTCCCACCTTGTTGGCGGGGTCTTTCTGGATAGGGAACTGCCTCACCCTTTTTTTGTAAAACCCTTTATAAAAAAAACAGTAAAAAACCCCTTAATGAAATGGTACCCCCCCCCGGGGTTTTTACTCCACAGTTTTTAATCCAATGGTTCCAGGAGCTTGCTGGAATGTGGGTACCCCCCCGGGGGATCGCTGCCTTCCATTTCTGGGTTGCCCCAATATACAACGGTTTTGGTCCCCGGTTGGCGGGGTCCTGGGGGTTTTTTGGGGCCCCCAGATTTCCCGATTGTTTCCGCCCAACATTCCTTCTAAACCCTCCCCCAAAGGGGGGTTCTCAAAATTAGAAGCAACTTCCCCTTACACTTTCAAAGGGGCCCGAAAAGTCTTGATTTCTCCCTTCTGGAAGCGGGACTCTCCCCCCCTCCATGCACGACCTACAAAACAAGGTTTTGCAAAAAAAAAAATTTTTCCAAAGCGCTTAAAAGAAGCTCACCTTTCCCTACACAACAACGGGATCTTAATGTGCGGTCTGGAACCCCCATGGATCTCTTACTGGACCCAGTTGCAACCCTTTTAGGTTATCGGGATCCACCGGGCACCCCCCCCTCCCCAAACCCCCCTCTTTCCTCCCCCTGGGTGCTAAACCCGACCCTTTTAAATTAATGACTCTTAATTTCAGCCCCCCATTTCCATGGCCACACGCGCCCTTGGCATGGACCTGGGGCCCGGTGAAAAATTAATGGAATATTTTCTTACACTTCGCCATTAAAAAATTTCCCCTTTTCCTTTTGTTTCCCCCCTAAAGTCTGCTTTTTGTCTTCAATTTGTCGGGTTGTTTGTCCTCCCCCCCATGAAAAATGGGTTTTGTTTTATTTTTCCCTTTTATTCCCTATATGTTATCTTAAAAAATGCGTTAGGGACCTTGTGTTATCTTTAATAGGCACTGTTGAAATACTTAGGTGTATTTCCCTTTCCCTGGGTTTAGGCCCTCGTTTTTTTGGACAGCTCCCAAAGCTTTGACTTGAATAAAAATCCAATGCCTTCCCTTCATATTCCCCATTATGACTTTTGAATTGTAGGGTCCTTTTTTTTGCTTTTGTTTAAAAAAATAATTGTAAAAATTTTTAATAAAATACATTTAAAAAAAAAAAGGGGTTTTGCACGATCAAAATTTTTTTCGTGGGATCCTCCAAAATGGCAAATTTAATCACTTTTTTTTAAATATAGTGATTAAAAAAGTAAAAGCCTCTGAAAAGTAAGTTTTCTTTATAAGCCCTTATTTTCCCTAAACAGTTTACATTAGACACGGGGCAGACCCCTGCAAGACGACCTGGCCAGGGCTTGCGTGTTTTAAACTTATCTGGGACAGTAAAACATAAAGGGAAACTTGAAAAGGGATTTGGGGGAAAAGTTTCGTGCCCTTTTTATGGGAGAATCCACTGGATCTAATGAAAATTATTTGAGAAACACATTTCAACGCTCCCTGCCACTGCTTTTCCCTGTTTCAGACCCCTTTCTCCCCCCCTGTGACTCGGGGGTGCTTGTGTTTATCTTTTCTCCTGGCAAAACCCAGGTAAGGAACTCACTCCTTGGCAACCCCCTTTTTTAAAGAGACTTTGGGGCAGATTTTATAAAGGAAATTTGCGCCAAATTGGGGCTAAATTTGCCCCAAAAAAAAACCAGTTTTTTTCCCCACATTTACAAAGGTTTTTTAGACATTTAAAGCCCCTTCTGCGTTTTTGGGTTCGAAAAAAAGGGGGGGCTTTTTTAAAAGGGGGGTTGGTTCATTGAAAGGGGAAAACTTAAATTTCCCAAAAGTGCGAAAAGTTTTTTTGTCGCAGTTTTCTGGCGTAAAAGTAAGCCAAATTAAAAGATGGTACAAACTTGGGACTAGCCCAGTTCAAAACCTGCAGTAAAAATTAAATTAACACATATAAATGTGGCGCTTTGTAAGAAGGGTTTTATTAAAAGGGCCCCGGTTTTTCACACTCCCTTATTCAACCCGTAATTTGCGGAAGGGTTTTCCCCCGGGGTTTTTTTTTTAAAATAAGGGGGGGGGGTCAGGGGGGGGAGTTCCCCCGCCGGCCCCAAGACATTCCCATTATTCAGGGTCGCAAAACGCCCGAAATTTAAAGTGCATGCATTTTTCCCCCCCCGCGGGGGATTAACTTGGATTCCCGTGTTACGGGACGGATTGGACCCTTTCTGCAGCGAAAAATCCGGCGCGCCGTACGGCTCCAAATCCCCCGCCCAAATAAGCCGTGTAAAATTTGGCCCCCAAAACGTTTACACGTCAAAAAAGTAAGCACTATTGAGAAATCTCCCAAAGAGTTCCCGCTTACCCCACCCACTTTGGGTTTGGGCTGTTTTCCCCGTATCAGTGTATATATCAGTTAATCAGAGTTGCAAACACTCCCATGGGCGGGGGGAAGCAGGCCCAAATTTTAGTTTCCCTAGAGGGTCTCTGCTTTTTAATCAGAAATCCTGCTCCACATTAAAAAAAAACTAATATCACAGAGTTCGCTCCTCCCCCTTTAAACACATTTGCTCTCAGATAGGGGAGCATAAAAACCCCCTGATAGGTTTTCCCCCAAACAAGGGGATGAGGTGGGAAAACCCTCCCCCAATTCTAATGCAGCAGGGCCCCAAGGGTTTTGGCTCCCGCTCCGCCAAATTTTTTGTAGCTATAGATAAGGGGGAGTAAGGGAAAAGGGGGGAACGGGCACTTTTTTTTTTTTTGACTACTTTTTTTCCACTTTTCTGCCCCCCCGCTTCTAACCCCATTAAATCATAAATTTACTAAAGGGGTCCCTTTGCCAGAAGACCTTTAGCTTTAATTTAAAAGGAAGATTAAAAGCTGCCCCCACAAGTCAAAGGGGGGGGAGAAGAAAAAGGCAGAGAAAAAGTTCCAATACGGTGCTGACTGTATAATGAGTGTTTCATTTCACCAAATGTGTTAAAAAAAACAGCTTTCACTGCTTTTTTAAGATGTTCCCCCTCCCCCTATGAAGTGGTTTTTTGTGGAGAGTTGGCCCGTGTTCACTTCCTACCCCTCCCCACTTTTTATGACCCTTTTCCCGGAAACTGCAGGGCCGACCTCTCAGCAAAGCTGGTTCCCTGTCTCTTATGCAAAGTGGATTCTGATAGTAATTTTAAGAGTGAGTGAATACAAAAAGGGTTGGTGTTGGATGGGGGGAAAAAAAGGGGGCAAAAGGAAGGGAAATATTTTTGTTTTATAAGTTTTAAAATTTTTAAAATTTTTTTTTGCCCAATTGTACTTTTGATTTCTAAAATGTTATAATTGGAGGTGCACTCTAAAGGGAACATATAGAGATTTTTTTTTATAAAATAAAAGATACTGTTAAATATTCTTTTCTTCTTAGCTGTTTTTATTTTCTGACTGTAGATTTTTCAATTCTGTTTTCAGTATAGGATTATCGGGACATCCATCTTGCTTGAGCTGCTTTTAACAGCCCCGTGGAGAGATGCTTTACAGCAGCATCATGGACATAGCAGCCAGTGAACAGGAGCAGACCCATTGACTTCCCACAAAAGAGTTTTTTTAGACCACTGGTGAAAAATGGGAAGAAGTAAAGGTGCAGGGAGAAGGTGAGCTTTGACTTCTCCCTATTTTAAATGGTGGGGTCCTTTTTGATCCAATACATTTCATTTTTACCCCGGCCCGTGCCCTTTTAAGGAAAGGGGATTTTCTAAAAAGTTTGGAAGTTTTAGGGAAATTTTCAGGCCTAGGTTTTCAAAATGAAAAATGCAGGGGTTTCAAGATTAAAAAAAATATTTGATTGGGTATTTGGGGTATTTAAAAAAAAAAAATTTATAAAAAAATGTGTTTTTACAAAAAAAACAAAGTTTTAAACAAAAGGTCAAATTTTTTATGACCCATTCCCTTTTAGGGCCCGTTCCCACGGGGATGGGTTTTTTAGTTAGGAATTTTCCCGACTGCCAAGTATCAGGAAAGAATTGTGGGGCTTGCACAAGTCCCGGATCACCTTGGGTGCAATTTCTAATTGGGGGCCCCGTTCAAACTGTACAAAAAATTATTTCGCAAGTAAAACCCAAAAATGGGAATGAAACCCGTCATCCTACCCCAAGGAAGGGAAAAGGTTCTGTTTTCTCAGAGATGAACGTTCTTTGGTCTGACATGTGGGATATCAATCCAAGAACAAAAGCAAAAAACCTTGGGGAAGTTTCTGGGGAAGCTGGTAAGATTTTTGTTTATTAAACCACAAAAGAAAAGATTTCTATATCAACATGGGGGTGAAAAACCCCTCTGCCAGGACGAAGGCATTACTCCAAAAGAAACATAGAAAAGCCAGATTAATGTTTGCAAATGCACAAAAGAACAAAGACCTACATTTTTGGAGACATGTCCTGTGGTCTGACGAAACTAAAATTGAACTGTTTGGCCATAATGACTATCATTACGTTTGGAGGAAAAAGGGTGAAGCTTGGAAACCTAAGGACACCATCCCAACTGTGTAACACAGGGGTGTCAGCATCATGTTGTGGGGTTGTTTTGCTGCAGGAGGGACTGGTGCACTTCACAAAAATGGGAGGGGCACGAAGCCGCTTGGGGCCGCCCCCAGGGCGGCTCAGGGTCGGGAGAGGGCGCGGCCTAGTTGCGGCCTAAGCCTCCAGAAGCCGGGGGCTAAATATGAACGCACGGCCCGCGGCGCGACCACCGGAGCGGCACCGGAACGCCACGGGAGCTGGTAAGGGATACCTGCAGCCCCTGAGAGACCCATCTCACCACCTGTCCTGCTGCCTTAGTGCAGCTATAGCATAGGGGGAAATATGCCCCCCCATCACGGGGACCCCCAGCGCGGCAGAGAAAAACGCCGTTGGGGCCAAACCCTTAAGCGGAAGCTGCCACAGCGGGCTGACATGACCGCTGCCCAGTGCCGGCACTGGCCAAAGGGAGGGAACGTACTCCTGCCCTGGGATGCCCCCCCAATACCTGGGGAAATAGGGCAAAACTGGGAGGCCGCAGGAAAACTGAATTCCTGTGGCCACCCCAAACGTATTAAAGGAAGAAATCCCCGAGCACCCCCAATACGGGGGAGGTCGGGGTACTCACCAATCCGATGTCTTCAGGCGTTGCGGCATCACCCCTCCGGTACCATAACACACAATGGTGAGGTTACCGGAATCCATAAAAGGCCGCGGAGGGCGGCAGGTGGGGACGTTCGAGCGGCTGGGAGGAAGACCAGCCAGCTAAAGAACTTGACTGGGTTCCTGACGCCCTCAGGGGGGACAGCGGCACGGTACAGCTACGCGTTGACGGCCCCCCTGATAGGTGAGAGCTAGGGGCTCGATCACCTTCCTCCAGGTAGGCCGGGTGCTCGACCCCCTTCCAAAGGGTAGAGCCGGAAACCCGGGGGGGCCGGGCGTCAATCACCTTCCCCCAGGAGAGCCTTTTTGCTCAAAACACCTTCTTTCCAGGGGAAGGGCCCTGTGCTCAATTATTCCTCCCGGGAAGCCGTGTCTCAATCCCTTCCCCCAGGGGAGACTGTGGCTCAACCCCTTTCCTGCAAAGGAAAGAAAAATAACCAAAAAAAATCGCAGAGCTGCAGAGCGCATCTGCCCCTACGAAAAGGCGAAACTGTTTAAAGGGGGGTCAGCAGGAGGGAATAGGCAGTCGGGGCGGGGGGTAACTTTGATCCGCCTAGTTCCGCCCCCAAGGCAAGGCCTATACCCATGGGCTGTGTCCCCCAATGAATTATGGGAAAAAGATGGCATCATGAGGAAGAAAAATTATGTGGCAAAGAAGCAACATCTAAGACATCATCCAGGAAGTTAAAAACTTTGGGGGAAATGGGGGCTCCCAAAAAGGGCAATGACCCAAAGCCACGCCAAATGGTTACAAAGTGGGTTTAAAGGTAACAAGCAAATTTTTTGGAGGGGGGCCCTTTGCAAAGCCCTGATTCAGCTATTGAAAATTTAAGGTGGCAGAACTGAAACAGGAGATGCGACCTACAAACCTGGCTCAGTTACACCAGTTCTGTCCAGGGGAAATGGGCCAAAACTTCCTACCATAACTATTGTGAAACTTTGGGAAGAAATACCAAAATGGGTTGGACCCCAAGGACATATGGCTACCAAATTACTAAGATATACATATGGTAAACTTTTGACTTCTGCAAAGTAATCAAAAGCCTTAAAAACATCTCTCCATTGATTTCTGGCATTTGGCAAATATAAATAAATTTTTGGAATCCTAATTGCACCTAAACACGGTAAGGTTATATTCTGATTTCATGGTCAGATATCGAAAAAAACATGCATATGTGTCTTTTTATATAGTGTACGTAAACTTCTGGTTTCAACTGTATATACAGAATAGATTGTAATTTTTTTGTTTCACATTTTCTTGCCCTCTCTTTACATTCATAGTATACCATACTGCTAAAACTACAATGGCAAAACAGAAGAGTTTATTACTGGAAGGAAGACAACGATCTCCATCTGCTACATCACCCATAAAATAACACCCAACACTTCTGGACCACTGCAGGGGTTCTTGGGTGCTTCTCCCTTTGGTCGGATTCTTTTGCACAAAGACATTATGGTCTCACAAAGGCTGTCATATCCAGTAATACACTGATTTCAGAGCACAAGAGTTGGGTAGCAAGAATGAGTGACATTGAACAGAAAGGAAAGTGGAAAGAGGAGAAGTGCTTGGAGCAAAATTGTAGGACAAGAAGTGAGCAGCTTTACATTGGTGACACAAATGGAGCTGCAATGACTACTTATGGCTGATGTCAGTGATACACCTCCTGCCAGCCATGACAAGTAAGAACATATAGTTTAGATAAAAAAAAAAAAGTGAAAAAAAACATTTTTTAATAACCATACAAAAAGAAAAATGTAATAGGTATGTTATATTTTTATATTTTTTCTCTACTTTTATGGGTCCTTATTTAATTATTGTTTTTATTGAATTGGTTATCCAACTATTAAAAATTAAAAGCCAATTTATCATAGTGTTGACAAATCTGGCAAATCATTTAGACTGTTTAGTCTAAGGCCATGTTCACACGGCTTAAAATGGGCCGTATTTCGGTCCGAATTACGCCGGTGCGCAATACGGGCCGGGAAAACGGCCCATTCCATTACGGTAACTTCCAGTTCTCATAGAGAACTATGGTATTGCCATGTGAATTATCTGCGGCGGATTTAGCGCCGGCTGAGAGCAATTTAAGTCTCAATAGGCGGCGAAACCGTATGGGGCCCCCGTCTCACTCCCCGCTTCCCCCCCTCTACCCCGGCCACACCGGCGCATTTTAAGCCGTGTGAACATAGCCTAAGGGTGACATGTATGATCTAGGCACATAAATACCAGTTCTAAATAGCTTTAAAGCAGTGTAGAATGCGCCAGAATGCATGAACCTGTTCTACAGCGGGTCATACATTTGCCGCACTGTAGTTCCACTATAACAACTCAGGCAAACCACTTTTAACTTCGTCTGGCTGTTCCAGTAGTAATGCGTCTAGTTTTGCTGTCCTCTAGTCATAAATGTGTACAATCATACGGTTATGGTGCGACATACCTCCAGTACAACCCAACATTTTGGGCACATTACAAAGTGGCGCAGGCACCGCAAAATGCGCCTGCTCATACATCTAGGGAACAGGGCTGTGCCAGTTTTTGGCCTGAAAGCACACCAGAATACAGGTGCAGCCCTGTGCATACATAAGTTCACGGCCTAAGTTCACACCTGCCATCAGTTTGGTTACTAAATGGCACAAACTGTGCCAAAATGTTGCAGACTTTTTTGGTGCATGGCAGTGTACGCTACACCACACCCCATTCGAAGAAGCCATGCCCGTTTTACCAAGCTACACCCGTTTTGTGGGACAAGGTGCAGAAGTGTCTTAAATACACAAAAAGTGGTGTAAAATATGTACGGCAGTGTTTTGGCGCAATTGCCCTAAAAAATGTGCCCCAATGTTCCTATCTCTCTAGTTATCTGTCCAGCAATTCAGCATAGAATCTCCAGTGGGTACTTTGTACTTCATTTGCTAGCAGTCGGCATGTGACCTACTAACAGGATCATGGCTCTTACCAATGAGCTGTGATGCCAATAATTTGGTATGGTCCCTCAGTGGTCGCTGCTTGGATACACAGGCCTCATGCTAGCCTCTAGTAAACTAGCAACAGCGAGCACACCAAAGCTTCTACACTTGAAAGTTAAAGGGGTTTTCCCAAAATCTATTTAATCCCCTGTATCCGTCTTCAGCTCTTTTCAAAGGGGCGTGTGTGATTTTTTTGAACTGCTATGGCCCAGCGGGATGAATCCCCGGGCCCTTTTCCCTCTCGTATCAAAGAAAGGCTGTTTTAAAAACATTGTGTGTAGGTAAAGGAAAAAGGGTCCTAGGTTCAAACCCCTGTGGTTTTTTTTTTTTTCAATGCACGACCTCATTGGTTTTTTTTTAAATTTACTTGCATGTTTGACAATTACTAAGGAATACATGGGCGAGAGAAAGTGACGCCCCCTGGGGTTAAACATCATAGCTCCCGGGGGGGGAAGGTGATACTGGCATGTTGACCAGGGACTGGGGCTCTCAGCCCGGCGTATCCCCGGAGGATTTAAAACAAGGGATCACTAAAAAGGGGCAGCTAAAAAAAAAAAATGGGGCAGAATTTTTAAAAAATTTAAAAGAAAGGGGAAAAAAAAAAATTTTTGTATTTTCCCTTGCAAGTTTCCCCCCCTCAATTTTTACTTTGTGGCAAAACCCCTTTAAATACAGTACGTCTTGTCATTTTATCACATTTGCAGGGCACTTCATATTATTAAAGGATGGATAAACCATTTAAAGGGGTTGTCTCGTTACAAGGATTGCTTTTTATGTTAAAGATCTTGCAAAAACAAGTCACTTTTCAAAATTGGGCCTTAACAGCATCCCACCTATTTTAGATACCCCTCTTGTATGGGGTGCCAGTCCTCAGTCGCTAAAGCTAAACCTGTTTGATTACTCCTGATAGGGTGCCCCACGGTTGCTTAGCTACAGACCGGCTTTACGCAGCCCCTTTGGAAACCATAAACACGCCCCCAAAATTCAAAGTGAAACCAAGAAAACAGGACCGAGGTAAGATGAATCAACGTAGTGAGACAACCCCTTTAATGTGTGCATATGGCTACAAACAGGAGTTGCCAGAATGTTAGACACTCATGGCACTCCTTTCTAGCTGTTTTATAATGATGTTAAAGCCTTTTGATTAAAGAAAGTTGGTTCTACGAAAGCTTATGAATTGCTTAGTGCAGCCTCCTCTTCTTAGACTTATATAGAACGCATTGAAGACTGGCTGCTGAAGCCTGTAAAACCACAGTATTAGGGACTACTAACATGCAGATACCAATATTTACATTGCCAGCAATTAGCAGGCAAAAGTAACAGGCAAGGTCCTGTATCCTTACATATGACCATGTCTTGCTCTTATGCATTCTCCTTGAGCAAATGATAGCACAGCCAAATTTGAAGAGTGTCTGCAGTTTAGTGTAACTATAATAATAATAATAATAATATTAATAATAATAATCTTTATTTATAGCGCCAACATATTCTGCAGCACTTTACAATATAGAGGGAATAAGCACAGACAAACCAGACATTACATTATAAATAAGCTACTGACAAAATGAGACACGAGGTGTGAGGGCCCTGCTCGCAAGAGCTTACAATCTATTAGGGTGTATGGGGGAAACAAAGGGTGACAAGTGCTTGTGTTTTACAATGGACCAGCCATGTTACATAAAGATGGGGTAATATACATAAAATGTGGATGAACCTACCATCCCAACCATACATCTATATACAGATAAGTGGCTGTGGGTGCCAAAGTGCAGGAAGTGACGAATCTGTGACAGAATTTGGGGTAATAACAATTAGGGATCTTTGTAGGCTTGTCTAAGAAGATGAGTTTTCAGAGCGCACTTAAAACTGTGAGGGTTGTGAGTGTGCCTGATCACATGGGGTAACATGTTCCAGAGAACTGGTGCAATACGTGAAAAATCTTGGAGACGGGTATGGGAGGTTCGGATGAGTGAGGTGTGTAGTCTTAGATCAGTAGCAGAGCGGAGAGAACGGTTAGGGTGGTAGACAGAGATGAGGGAGGAGATGTGTATGGGGTGCAGCACTGTGGAGAGCTTTATGTGCGAGAGTGATGAGTTTAGTTGTATTCTGTACTGAATAGGCAGCCAGTGCAGAGACTGACACAGGGTAGAGGCATCAGTATAGCGGCTGGAAAGAAAGACAAGCCTGGCTGCTGCATTCAGGACAGATTGCAGAGGGGAGAGTTTACAGAGAGGAAGACCAACAAGTAGGGAGTTACAGTAGTCAAGACGAGAATGAATAAGAGCAGTAATGAGAGTAAGTGTTGTTTCCACAGTAGAAATGGACGGATTCTGGAGATGTTTCTTGAGGTGCAGGTAACAGGAGCGGGCAAGGGATTTGATATAGGGGGTGAAGGTCAGATCAGAGTCTAGTATAACCCCCAGACATCGGGCCTGCTGCCTAGGAGTTATGGTGGTACCACACACTGAGAGAGAAATAGCAGGGTGAGGTCGGTTAGTACCCTGTTTCCCCGAAAATAAGACACTCCCGAAAATAAGACATAGTGCATTTTTAATTTGGCCGCTTATGCTGATGTTTGTGATGAAATCACTACAGTATATTAATACATGTTGATGTTTTGTTCAACAATAAATGTGAATTATTGTTCATAGAAAAAAAAAAAACATTCCCTAAAAAGAAGTCTTTAGGAGCAAAAATTAATATAAGACAGTGTCTTATTTTTGGGAAAACAGGGTAGTGAAACGACACACGAGCGACTCCATCTCTGCATATCTTATTGTTTATACTAAATGAACATATAAAAATAGAATCGACACTCAACAAAGCTACTTCTATGACTTCAGGATACAAGACCTTCTTCTAGTTACAGCAAGGAAAACTTTCACAAAGTGCATTAAACGGAACAAACAAGAAACACATTAAACACGAGGAACTATCTTTTTCCAGAGACAACCTCAATGACATTAACAGACTGTTTCATATTGCGAGCCTTCCATGTCAAATCACAGAGAGGAGTTTTAAGACACAGGACATATTTTTAAGATATGAACATCCTTTTACTCCAAGAGAAACAAACAAATGGGCTGCTTTGAAAGCAAAGTCTTTCTATCAGTCAAGGAAACACAAACTGTTGATTTCAAGGTGACTAAGTATCCTGGAAGACAGCCGGCATCACACAAGGAAATCCGAAAACAAGAAGGTAGACAGGGCAAGAAATAGAATTTCAACCTAGACGAGGGACAAAGAATGCGGGAAGCGGTCAGAGAAGCTCGGAAACTTTTCGGCTATTCCTTTTGGAGAGTGGAGATTTAGCGTCTCTCTCGAAGTCTGTGAAAGGCATTTTATCTCTTTTACTCTCGACCCAATAAAACAGAACAGTAAGTAGAGGCGAGCAGTTACATTCCTCCTTCTTGTCTATTTCATGAAATTCATCAAATGTTCACGACATGCTCAGAGGGTTTGTGATGGTTTTGTGTGATGTTGGATTGATCTGAGTTGTTGGGTCGAGAGATATTTGAAGTGCTGTACGATACCAGTATACATCAAAGAAAAGTAAAAACTATGTTGGGCGTTTAAAGGGGTTTTGCCATGATGTAATGTTGACATGGGATCCTCCAAAATGGGTATATAATCACTTTTCTAAATATATGCGAGTACGAAAAGTGAAGCCTGTGCTCAGTCCCCCTTAGTTTCCTGAAAGTTTACATTAGACACAACCAGGACACTTGACAGGAGCTCATCTGGCCACGCTTGCGTGTTTGCACTTATTATCTGATGACAGGGAACATGAAGAAGCTTGCAAGGGACTGGGGAGAAAGTGCAGTGTATGAGGCTGTCTGCTGTATAGAGAATCCACTGGTTATAATGTTATTATTTGAGTAAACAGTGCAGACGCTCCCTTCTTCCTCGCTCTCTGCTCACCCCCTCCCTCTCACCACTGCAGCCGTTCATGATTTGTTTATCTTTTCTCCTGGGCAGATAAGAGGTAATGAATCACTTCCTGGCAAAACCCCGTTAAAGTCTGTCCCCTGACGTTAAAGGGGTTTTCTCACTACAATGATTCGCTTTTAACATGTAGGGGACGGTAAATAAAGACTATTACCAAATACATTACTTTGTTGATTTTGCTTTGGTCAGGAGATAAAGAAGATGCTATCTCCTTTTAGAGTTCATAAGTTTCTCTTGGTTACAGACCACCTCTTCCCATCTCTCTCTCCTTTGTCTCTTATCTGATTGATTCAAGATGCTGATCAAGGTGAGTCACTTCCTGCATCTATAGCAACGGAGTTTGCTTATCTAACTAAATATCAAGCTTTCACCTTTTAGAGCTCTGTAGCCTTGTGTACTACACTTTATAAATATCCTGTGCTCATATCAGTTTAACAAGTGTAGCTAGAAACAGCAGAGTTGATATGTCAATCATTGTTATAGACCCACAGCCTGACCAGGACCCCACCGAGCAGCACTATTACTAGGAAAGGACCCCACCCAGCAGCGCTATTACTAGGACCCCACCGAGCAGCGCTATTACTAGGATAGGACCCCACCCAGCAGGCGGCTATTAAATAGGACCCCACGGGAAGAGCAGCGCTAACTTACCCCGGATAGGACCCCACCGAGCAGCGCTATTACTAAGACCCCACCGGGCAACGCTATTACTAGGACCCCACCGGGCAACGCTATTACTAGGACCCCCCCCGGGCAACGTTTTTTTTTTTTTTTTGGGGGCGGAATAAAATTACTTTGGGGCCCCACCCGGGGAACGCTATTACTAGGACACCCAGCTTAAAGAAGCAACGCTATTACAAAGGGCACCACCGAGGAGCGCTACTACTAAAGGACAAAACCCCCGAGCAACGCTTATACTACTAGGACACCACCGGAGCAGGCCCCGGAACCACTACTAGGGCCCGAGCACCCCAAAACCGAGCAACGTCTATCTACTATAGGAACACCACCGAAAGCCCCCCGGGGGCTACTACTAAAAGGGGACAAAACCCCCCGAGCAGCGCTACTATAGGAACACCACCGTAAGCAGCGCTACAAATAAAAAGGGACCACCACCGAGCAGCGCATACTAAACTAAAAGGTTAAAAAACCACCGAGCAGCGCTACTACTAGGACACCACCGAGCAGCGCTACTACTAGGAAACTGAACACTGCAATGAGCAGTGGTATTAATAGGGCACTAAACAGTAATACAGTGGTCTCTGATTCCATTCCTTCTAACCAAATCAGCATGGCACCCCACTGTGTCTTACCTCCCACATTGCACAGTGCAGCACTAAGCATGCTCAACCCTCACTTCATACAAATACCTTTCCAGGAGAAAAACGAGGGACTCGTAATCCAATACAAGTGGACAGTGATGAAGAAGTGATAAATATTTATTACAAGAAAATCCCTTTAACTAAGCCATTGAACACCGGTACTAACTGAGTACTAAATAGAAACACCAAGCAGTGGATATCTACTATATCAACTGTTGACAAAAAAACTCAAGATATACCTTCTCATGGACGGTCATACAGCTTGCTGCATCCTCTTGTAAGATGTCACTCACTCCATTGGATAGTCTTTCATATTTCAACTTTGGTTCTTCTTCACTATCCTCCTCCTAATAGGAAAAACAACAAAATACAAAAATATGTATGTGTGAAGTAATATAGACACTTCATGGCTGTTTTCACACACCCTATATTTGTAGCAAAGATTTCTGTGTGGCGTCAGTCTTTTGAATAGGGCTTGTACTGTAGAAATGAATGTTCATGCTACCAAAACAACACAAAGCCGTTAAATGGAACGGGTGTTAAATTGCAGACGTTTATGCCGTATGTGATTATATCCCAGTTTAATTTCACAGATCTGAATCTAGGACTTGTACAGTGGGGAATTATTATATTAAGTATACATTAGGGTATGCCTTGAGGAGGTTTAACCACTTCTGGAAACAAAGCTGTATAATCAAAAGTATATACACTGTATGATTTTTCAATATACTTTCTGTATCAAATTTTCACACTTTTCCACATCTTGGCTTGTGGAGATAGGAACCTTTAATGTTCAATTCTGTGTCTTATAACAAGCAGTGAATTTTTGTGTCCATCAAATGACAAAGACTGATTTTTATTACATGCAAGCAGAGATCAAAAAAACCAATGGAAGTCGTACAGAAAGTATCTTGAAAAATTGTCTTCACTTTAAAACAAAAAAAAAACAAAAAATGGAAACTGCTATACCTCTTTAAGATAGTATCCATAGGGACTTTAATATAGGTTAAGGTTCACGTTTAGGGGTGCCCTTGACAGGATGACACATCGCCTCTGTCACCATAGAGCCAAGCTTAGAAATAGTACATAACACTATATTTATTGGCTCAGCTTATGTCCAAGAACATGGGAGGATCTCGCCTAAAAAGTGATTTTATTGCAAATAATAAAAGTTATGTTTTAGGCACTAGCACATTTTCAGTAAATGTATCAATTTTACTGCTAGTCCAGGGGGATATTTTCCCAGTGATTTTAGTGATCTCAGCAGAAGCTATTAAAGGTGCATTAAAATATCATATCTATAACACCAATGCTACAGAAACAGTGAGAAACAGCAAAAGTATTTAACACGTAAAAGGTCTAAACTGGACATGAAAAGAATACAACTCAAAAACAATATATACAATGGATGAGGGCTGCCCTCTGGGAAAAAGCAGAAATTCCATGAAGGAGTTCAACACACACAGTTTTTTCGGCATGGCTACAATAAATTAAAGAGAACCTGTCACATAGGTTATGCCCCCCTTGCTGAGGGCAGCACAAGCTAGTGACAGACATGCTGTTTCCAGCGCTGTGTCCCTTATTCTGTAAGATGCTGTAGTTTCAGAGTATTTAGTGCTCAAATCTGCAGTTTTCAGTCAGAAAAGAGAGTCAGTCAATTTTTTTATGCCCCGCCCACCTGAGGCTAGCCCACCTCAACTGACTATTACTTTGAATAGGTAGAAACATGAGAATAACTGCCAGGTGGGCGGGGATAATACCTGCTCATGAATAAGATTTAAGGGGTAAATGCTCTAAAACTAGAGCATCTTACAGAATAAGGGACACAGCGCTGGAAACAGCAGGTCTGTCACTAGCTTGTGCTGCCCTCAGCAAGGGGGGCATAATCTATGTGACAGGGTCCCTTTAACTCTATCCACATGATCAGTGTTTTATTTCCTGTACAGGTTCGGGGGCAGCCCATGAAAACTGCTGCCCCTGACCTTACTATGCAGTTATGATGAAGGACCTATCCACTCAAAGATGCCCATGCATGTTTGGAACAGCAGGGAGGAAAACAACCATGCACTTCCCGAAATTGATTATAACAGTCATTAGAAAGCCAGTCTTACTTATTCAAGCCAAACTTGGTCACAGTACAGAATAAAACTAATGACAAAGTAAAAAAAAAAAAGAAATGAATGGATGGGTCATATCGAGGTATGAAATGTTAAAGTGGGTTACCCACCACACCCCACTACTAAACAAAAATACATAAACCAGTAGTTCCCTCTTCTGATGCTTCCATTACAGTATCATCGGAGCACCAATGTCCTCCACCAGTTGTTCACCAGTGACATCCATTTCATGGCTTATGTGACTGTGAGCCAGTCACTAGCCTCAGCAATCAAGTGCATACATGTGGGCATGCAACTGCCGAGGCCACTGATTGACTAACGGACACGTATTATAAATAGGACGTGACTGCCGAACAACCAGCACTAGAACAGGAAGTGATGGGAGGCGTCACAGTTTAATTTATGTTATTTAACCCATTTAATAGGAGTCCAATGAGATAATAGTATTTCTTTGTATGGGTGCTGAGAAATTTTCATGGAGGCACTGGTAAAGAGTATTTTATAGTGGGTAACATCAGACTAGTTGACAGTTCTGCATCTTGGCCACTACTAAAGAAATATTCCCACTTTGTTCACTTTCGAAATATGATCAAATACACCAACTGTATGATAAACTGTATTCACATTCGACAATTTTAATGGAGCAACTACCATAATTGTATGTCCCATATAACGTAACCATTTTAAAATTGGGATTTTTGTACTTACTGTAAAATCCTTTTTTCATCCGATTCATTTGGGGACACAGGACCTTGTTTATATGCCCTTGCCCTAGGAGGCTGACACTAGGCGGAACCAAACGTGCTGGGTCCTTCCAAACGGACTATATCCCTCCTACTGACACCAGGCTGATCAGTTGATACAAAAGCCGTAGTAAACTAGATAAATCACCGTCCGAGGCGAAAACGGCAGATGGGAATCGGAAAACGAGGATAATACAAAGAGGAAGGGACTTGCCCTGGAACGGGATAGGTTCACACTTGTACCGTAGGCTTCCCGAGATTGCAGACTGAATCCTATTGGGAATGGTGGCCTTACTGGCCATTGATCTTTACGCCGACCCCCTGGAAGGACCAACAGGGGATTGGAACACCTGAATCATTCCGTGGTGTAAACTTCCGAACGGCCCTGACAACATCTCAACAAATTAGAGACCCCTTCTGAGGATGTGAGGGAGAAGGGCAAGGAAAGGGCACACTCTGTTCTCATTAAGGTGGCCTGGGTATACCACCTTAGGAAGAGAACTACAATGGCATTCAAACCAGACTCAAGATCCACTGCTGGATCAAGCTACGATCAGGTGGAGCAGATCAAGCGACCCCCCCCCTGAAAAAGAGGTCTTAACCCGAGGAAGGGGAGCCCAGGTGTGCTTGAAACTGCACTGAGGGCAGGAATGACACTCCACATAGAAAATGGAAAAAAAAAGTTCGTATTCTAGACATGCTTGAAGGACAGTACTCGCGGGGTAGACAAAACCCCCCACAGGCGACAAACACGCGTCTCGCACTAAGTCGAGAAGAATGTCCGGCATGAAAGCAAATGCAGCAGGCTGCGCTTGTGAGCCTGAACTATGGTCTGAACAACAGAACCTGCACAGCTTGCCCGATTCTGATCTCCATCTCCATGCCAAAAAGACAGAGCTGAGGCAGACTGGTGTGATAAGTATGGCTGGCACCCTCTCACACTTGAGTCATTCGAACTCTCAAGGGAAAAGGGAAGAGAAGCCGGTCAGACCAGCGCAAGGTGAATTAATGAAAGAACTAGCATCTCTATAGGCCAAGCCAACCTGAATGGAACCAGAATTCCAAATTTGGGAGCAGATGAATGAGGCGGGATACAACAAATCGACCCCTGAAGAGTCTCTTCTCTGGCTGAGCAGTTGAAACACCCCTTTCTTCTTCCCTCCTCCCCGCCCCTCCCCTGGCAGAAGAGGCCCTTGCCAGGGATCCACCGATATCTGGCTGAGGAGATTGACAATCCAGTTCTACTTCCTTGGGATGAAAATCTCTGACCGTGACTGAACTCTACGCTCCGCCCTGTGGAAGAACCTTGAGGCCTCCAGGAAGACTGAGGCCTGGCACCTCTGTGACAATACGATACACCACCGCAGTGGTATTACAGGACTGAACCCAAACTGGGTTACCCTGACGAAGGGAGAACCCTGAGTTCCCCAGAAGTAGCACAGGAGACCCCAGCAACAGCACAGTTCGAGAAGAACTTAGGACGGTAGTAGAATCTCCCTGTCTAGGGAGCGGCCTCGGCGAGCAGAAGGACCCGCTGGTGGATGCACTGCATGGACTACACATATGCCAATGACAATGCCCGGAGACCACCTGGGGAGGCTATGGACCAGGATGACCTAAAACTAATCGAACCTGCAAAGGCAGGCAGGCCTAAGCAATATTATGAACGCAGACCCCTGGAAGATGGAGGATGGCCGCCAATAAAAGGCCATGGCTGTAACCCTCAGTGCACATAAACCATGATACTAGGCACATACCTGTGATAGACGACTGTGATGCCAAAATTTGAGTGCATTGGGCGGACAATAACTGGTTGGACAGTGTAAAGCCCACCAGATAGAAACAGAAGAAGCAGAGACCATGACATAGAGAGTCCTCTAGATTGTCGTGGAGGGAAGGGTCTCCCAAGCCCACACTCTGCACAAGAGGTAGCAGGTTGCAGGCATCTTTCTGTAACAAAAATCTTGGTCTTAAGCAAGCATGATGATACCAAGTTCCGAAAACAAAAGGATTGGCAACATAGGGTGGACCAGGCATATCAAGCCTGCATCCCCTATAAAGATCAACACGGATGAAACCCCGTCACCATTCATTTGGCCGCTTGGGTAACCAGCAGTTGCTTGCATCTTATGAAAAAACTGTGCCTAAACCTGCTCAAGCAAAGCGGATAGAAAAAATGGACATGACCGGAGCTAAGATACTGGAGGACAGGGACCAGTGTTCAGCTGACCAGTAAAAACAGGCACCATCTGGCCAAATCAGTGAATACCATTGTGGCAAGATTCCGTTAGATAGGAGAGGGAGGAACACGTCTACTCCCGTATCCTGCCAGATCCTTGTGTACATCAGGAAACAGACATAAGGGAACTAAGTCAGTTACCAGCTCTAGAGAAAGGGGGAGCTTCCCCCAACGATTACTCTATCCTACAGGGGGCTTAAGCGAACCCTGATGCATGACAACCCCAGATATGTTGTAAAAACCCAAACCCACCATTACCTTCCCACGGAAAGAGTAATGTGGTATGCGCAATACATCTGCGGCCCTGCCTGTAGAGGAAAACTCCTGTGTATGGCGGTAATGCTTGTGATTTGTGGTATGACCTTTACATCCCAACTGAAAAAGAGGATCATTAGGTATGCGTATAGCAGCGCTACCACTGCTCTGCGGCTTTCCTGAATAGGAGCCTGGCAGCTGTGACTTCCAAATTAACCATGTTGCACTACGGACCTCCAGATGGACACTGATAAGAAGGTGATGCTACCAGAATCCGTGAAAAAAAAAAAAAAAGGGGTGCTGAGGAGGCGGGGGTTTGGGGACCGGTGAGCAGCGAAAAGAATGGTCAGCCAGCTGAAGAATTGACTGGTTTCCTGACGCCCTCAGAGGGGACAACATCCCGGTGAAAGCACGCACTGACAACCTCTCCGATAGGTGAGAGCCAGGGGCTCGATCACCATCTGCAAGCAAACAAGAAATAACTAATTCAGCAGACCTGTTCAGCAGCGTCTGCCTCCTACAGATGCTAGGCTGAAAACTGATTAGCCTGGTTTCAGGAGGAGGAATATAGTCCGTTTGGGAGGAGCGAACACGTTTGGTCCGCCTAGTGTCTACCTCCTAGGGCAAGGGCCTATACCCAAGGTGCTGTGTCCACCAATAATATTGATGAGGAATATGACAATACATGAAGATACTAAAACTATCCCATCAAAGGATGGGTACATATGCAGAAATAAAGGGAGAACTATACAAGTCCCATGCCTATATTTTGGAGTAGTTTGCGCCAATTTTCAGGATTACCTTTACTTCACTTATTTGTTATTCCTTTGCACCGCTTTTGATTGTGCCTCGCTTGGCAGTTTTGCTTTCAGGAGGATTATGGTGGTGAGGCTTAGCTAGCAGAACATTAATAGACATATTTTTGTGCATCTCATTTTACTCAGTTGTAGAACTCTACACAGCAGAAAAGTGTTTTCAAAAATGTTCCACATTTATCGCACATCACATAACAATATGACAGATTTTGTGGAAGAGAGCTAGGTCTCTGATTCCATATGTTACAAGTAGTTACAGGCTCACCCAGAGAGCCAGACAGCCAGCACCTCGCTCTGCACTAAAGTGGGGCAAGCACGCTAAGGTTATGTTCACATGACATTTGTGCGAGCCGCAATACGCCTGCTGTTGAAAGTACGTGTTGGCCAACATGTACTTTCAGAAGTGCTCCAGCCCAGCTCCTATTCACTTTCCTCTGTGTAAATCCTTGAAAGAAGTGAAATGTCACTTCTTTATACGGGTGCGTACTGTGCACCTGGGACTATACCGGCTTACCTTAGCACTCAATGAGTGCTATGATGTTTCAGTATTTGCGGGGCGTACCTTGGATACACTGTAGTTTGCCCCAAAAATACGTGTGTTAACATACCCCAAAACAACTATTTGCAGATAGTAGACTCTTTCTTAGGTAAGAGTTCCTGGTTTTTCCTAAAACAGCTATTCAGGTTTCAAAACTCTTTGTAGGCTCAGATGAGGCCATAAGTGTGAGCACTGAATGGCCTATAGGTCTCTCTACACCTTTATTGTACACTTCTCAAGGAGAAACTTTACCTCCTAAACTACATTAAAAGCCTCTCAGTCAGAAGCCCACTTTACCCTGAAAAGGCACAATCCCCATAAACCAGCTGCCTGCAGATGGGGCACTATTTGTTTTGGAGTTCCAGTCATGTTTCAAGAATCCTTAGTAGGCAAGATGATGCTGCAAGGGAGGCTATTTTCAGTAGGTGGCACCAGAGACCCAGCTCTCTACCCAAGAGCCTAATTGCAAATGTGATTTTCCTAGAAGCATCGCATGGCCTATAAATCTACCGTAAACTGCTCTAGTGCTCTCTTCAAGGAGAAACTTTAGCCCCACCCCCAGAAATAAGATTAATGTATTGCAAACATTATCATTCTCACAATTATAGGTACTAAACTACATTATACTGTACCTCCAATCAACTCCCCAATATCATATACACACACTTGTAATGATTAAGACAAGAACAATTATAATTTCAAATACTTTTTTTTTAAGTAAGTATGATTTGTTTTGCACCTACATACATATTGGGTATGCCAATGAAAGCACAAGTAATTCCATCAGGTGAGCACGTAGCTCCAATAATCAACTTTCACCCTATATAACACAGACATTATCACCTTTCCATTTAAATTCCCCAGAAGAAGCTCAATGCGCAAAATACACGTTAGGAATTTTTACACCTATTCCTGGGAAATATTGTGTCTGGCCACATAGCACGTTGCATGATGAATTCACATGGACGTTGTTAGGTTATATATTAATATTAATGATTTAGCACTTGTATTTATATATTATAATTATTGATATTTTTTCACATTCTTTTCTATATTTATGAAGTCACATTTTCATCCGCTTGCGTGCATTTTTCATCCATGACCCATCTACGGATGAAAAATGCACAATATATATATATATATAGATTTTTCAAAGGAGTAAAAAAAAAAAATAAAGAAATAATTTAGATAGATTTGTTTTTAATTTTGAGTATAGCAACTTATCAGAATTGGTGAAAAACTATCAGAAAACATTGGCACATGTTGTCTGCTGATAGTGATCTAGGAGAAAAAGCGACATTTCCCCCCCCCGTTAATATCAGGTAGAAGGTGTAAAAATGTACGGGATAAAGTTGTAAAAAGTAAATTTGTATAGAGAAGAAAGGAAAATTGGTTACAAAGTTGTGTCCTAGTAGGGATCCATAGTTGCGGCAATTGCACATTATGCTCAAAAATAGTGAAAGATAAATTTATCTTTTTAGGTCCCATTAGACACACAGTGAAGGACTTTGTGACATGTAAATCCAACTATGTGGTGTATGCTATATGGTGCACATGTAATCGATATTATATTGGAAAGACGATCAGGCCACTGTACAAAAGGATAAAGGAACATATCTATTCAGTTAAGACCGGGAAAGGAGTTCCGTGGCTAATAAATCATATACGAAGTGAACACGGGGGTGATACCTCAGTAATTCGTTTTGCAGGAATCGAACGTATAACATCAGCAGGGGTTCATGTAGATAAACATACGAAGCTCTTACAAATAGAATCTAAGTGGATACTTAAAACAGAGGCACTTGGACCTCTAGGTTTAAATTATAGGAATGATTTGTCTGTGTTTTTATAATGTTTTTAGATGTATGTGCATAGTGGTGAAATGGTACCGGCAGGTGAAGGGTACTTCGGGAGCTTTAAGAGGCACTGAAAAGCTTCCTCCCGTCATGCCTTGAGAAAGCACTAGTCAGTGCGCGAAACGGCCGTAGGATGAGTTGGATGTGTTTGTTTCCCACGATATGTGAGTGTTTACAATAAAGGCTTTATAAAGAAGAAGATCGGTGAGTGCCGCTTATATTTTCTACCATTTGTGTATATTATATATATACATATATATATATATATACATATATATATATATACATATATATATATATATATACATATATACATATATATAATATTACTATAATACAATATACTATATACATAATACATATTTACTATAACATATACTATATATTAACACACACACACACAACACACACACACACAACACACACACACATACACACATACACTACCGTTCAAAAGTTTGGGGTCACTTAAAAATTCCTTATTTTTCAAAGAAAAGCAAGCACAGTTTTTTCAGTGAAGCTAACATTAAATGAATCAGAAATACACTCTATACATTGTTAATGTGGTAAATGATTATTCTAGCTGCAAACCTCTGGTTGTTAATGCATTATCTACATAGGTGTATAGAGGCCCATTTCCAAAAACCATCACTCCAGTGCTCTAATGATACATTGTATTTGCTAACTGTGTAAGAAAACTATTGGATATCTTGAAAACCCTTGTGCAAGTATGTTAGCACAGCTTAAAACAGATTTGTTGATTAAAGAAGCTATAAAACTGACCTTCCTTTGAGCTAGTTGAGAATCTGGAGCATTACATTTGTTGGTTCGATTAAACTCACAAATGTCCAGAAAAAGAGAACTTTCATGTGAAACTCGACAGTCTTATTCTTGTTCTGATAGATGAAGGCTATTCCATGCTAGAAAATTGCCAAAGAAACGGAAGATTTCCTACAACGGTGTGTACTACTCCCTTCAGAGGAGAGCACAAAACAGGCTCTAACCAGAGTAGAAAAGAGAAGTTGAGGCCCCAATGCACAACTGAGCAACAAGACAAGTACATTGAGTCTCTAGTTTGAGAAATCGACGCCTCAAGGTCCCAACGGCAGCTTCATTAAATAGTACCCCGCAAAATGCCAGTGTCTACAGTGAAGAGGCAACCCCGGGGATGCTGGCCTTAAAGGGCAGAGTGGAAAAGGGAAAAAGCCATATTCGGACTGGCTAATAAAAGGAAAGATTAAATATGGCTAAAGACACAGACATTGGACAGGGGAGTTTGGGAAAAAAAGCGTTATGGACAGACGAATCGAAGTTTAGGTTTTTTGGATCACACAGAAAACATTTGTGAGTTTGCAAACAACTGAAAAGATGCTGAAGAGTGCCTGACGCCATCTGTCAAGCATGGTGAGGTAATGTGATGTCCGGGGGTTTTGCTTTGGTGCTGGTAAAGTGGAAGATTTGTACAAGGTAAAAGGGATTTTGAATAAGGAAGGCTATCACTCCATTTTGCAATGCCAACCAACCCTGTGGACAGCGCTTGATTGGAGCCAATTTCATCCTGCAACAGGACAATGCCCCAAAGCAAACCTCCAAATGATGCAAGAACTATTTGGGGAAGAAGGAGGCACTGTATTCTATCTGAAAAGGGAGTGACCAGCGCAGTCATCAGATCTCAACCCCATTGAGCTGTTATGGGAGCAGCTTGACCATATGGTTCGCAAAAAGTGCCCATCAAGCCAATCCAACTTGTGGGAGGGGTTTCTGGAAGCATGACATTTCTCCAGATTACCTCAGTAAATTAACAGCTAGAATGCCAAGGTCTGCAATGCTGGAATTGCTGCAAAGGGAGCATTCTTTGACGAAAGCAAAGTTTGAAGTAGAAAATTATTATTTCAAATAAAAATCATTATTTCTAACCTTGTCAATGTCTGGACTATATTTCTATTATTTTGCAACTCATTTGATAAATAAAAGTATGAGTTTTCAGGGAAAGCACAAAATTGTCTGGGTGACCCCAAACTTTTGAATGGTAGTGTAAATATTATATATTTATTTTACTTTAAAGCGCTATTGATTCCAGTGCGCTGTACATTCAGGGAGGAGGGAGGACCATCATAACATGTATGTCAAACAACTACTATGCTGATGATAAATGACTAACTGGTACAGAGGGAGGGAGGACCCTGCCTACGAAGGTTTAGGATATGTTCACACAGCGTTTTTGCGGCCTATATTTCGGATCGTAATTGCGCTACAATACGCCCTAAGTACAGCCTGCAAATACAGTAATACATAGCTCTCATTGAATGCTAAGATTACCTCACCTTTTCCCTGACACATATTACGTGCTGGGAGAAAGAAGTGACATGTCCCTTCTTCCCTTATCTTACGCGCCAGGGAAAATGAAACTCAATGGAAGTGTCACAGAGCGTTTTAGAAGTATGCGTTGGCCAACGGGTACTTCTGAAACACCCAGCGTATTGCGGCGCTCACAGCACATGTTGCAATACACTATATGAACATGCCGTTACAATCTACAAGGGAGGAGAAGAGACAGAAGATGAGGGGTAGACATGTTTATGAGGTGGAGCAGTGGCAGCAGGGTTACCGTAGGTTATAGGCCATCCTGAAGAGATGGGTTTTCAGGCTAGTGAAATTATTTTTTTCACTATTTGATACTTTTTGGCTAGGACCTATTACATTCAATACTGTTATATGTACCCTGTTTCCCCGAAAATAAGACATTTTAGTTATGCAATTCAGAGTTTGGCTGCTTATGCGGTTTGTGATGAAATCACTACAGTAAAATTAAAAACATGTTGAAAGTTTTGTTTAACAATAAATGTGAATTATTGTTCATAGAAAAAAAAAAACATCCCCTAAAAATAAGTCTTAGCTTGTCATTAGGAGCAAAAATTTATATAAGACACTGTCTTATTTTCAGGGAAACAGGGTATGTATAACCATTTGCTTACCCCTTGTTTAAATGTGTGTAATTTCCCCATTTGTTATAATTATGGTTATACCTCTATCTATAAGTCATGCTTATTCAATAAAGTATTTGATATTCAAATAGTTCTCCTCTCCATTATTATAAGTATACATATATCATCTGAATAATGCAAAAAAAGTGGCATGAAAAGTGTTTGCAACTCTAATAATCCCCCCATCGTTTTAGGAGCACAGGAAACAGCCCTGGAAACACGAATACTGTTCTACCAATGCAAATGGATGCAAGTGGAGATGTTATTCTAGTCCCATTACAGGATTGTATAGGACATTTCAGGGGATGTGAAGCTCCTTCTACAAAGGGAACGTTCCTGCTATTTTTCCAAACACAACAAAAAATATTTTAGCCATCAAACCAGAAAGAGGCATTAATACAAATAAAAGCAACACTAAAGGATGTAATCAGAGTTTTTCTTCTGTCGTATAAATGCTAAAATAGTTTTGTGCAGTGAAAGGCGAATTCTCTGCCGCGTGTCATTGTAATAACACTGCCCACTTGACGCGTTTTAAATGCGGAGGACTAATGCGCAGCCAATGTGAAAAGTTAATTCTAGTCTCCTGGCTATTTTGCATAAAAGCACTCATACAGGCCATTAGATAAAGTTGATGTAAATAAGTTTTTGCCATTCTCATTTATAACAGGGGGGGAAAAAAAAAGGTAATAGTTTCTTTTACGCAGAGGAAAATATATACTTTGAGAACTTAGTGCAGTGAAGCATTTTGCCGGGCTGTACGGCACATAAATACGCTGAAAAAAAACTTCAACAATTTGGCATGCTGATGCGCCATTTCATGTTCTGACAGGTATCTTTTATGTTAAGTTAAAGTCTGACTAACTGTGATTTTGGGAGGCTTTTTGTCTTGCTGTAAACAAAGGAAATGGAAAATGATTTGTAAAATACAATTCTCTCAGAGTGCTCAATTGCGGAGGACAATACATCACAGTCGAAACAACTAAAGGATGAAAAAACAGCAAAAAGGAAAAATATTTTTCTCCGTGCTTGAAAAACATAAAAAATAAAAGCTTTTTGTAATTTTTTTTTCCAGCAGCACCCCCTTTAAATACATATACTTCTATTACTTGACAGAAAAAAAAAAAAGCTTGCCGGCGCCGGGACTTCTTGGGTAAACACAAGGCAGCGTTAATAAAAAGAAAATCAATAATTTTTGTTAAATTTTAATAATCCTGAAAAACCTACAAATAAAACCATCAGCGACTTGAGTTGAGATGACAGTTAGCCCCGTCTCCATGGCAACCGGATGAAATAGTACAAGTCCTGACTTGAAGCAAAGCGCAGCCACGAACAGAGTGACATTTACCCCATACAAGAAAACTCGCAGCTTTCCTTTCAAAAATCAATTTCTTAAAGAACAGGTTTTTTTTCTTTTTTTAATGTACTGCACTTTTAATTAAACACACAAGTCAATTCGACTGTCCTGTAAAACAGAAGAGTCAACATTGCTGAATGTATACTTGGTGCTTTGAAATGCAAATAGTATGAAACATGATAGGTGGAGAATGGGTCTTCTTCTCTACGACCGGGAAAGCCATGCAGAGGGATTTCTATTCATTCAAATAGGAAACGGATATGAAAGCCAAGCAAAGCACCGTCCTGCAGCTCAGGTTCCTTGCGATCCACCACAAAATATCTGTATACCCACATATGTATAAAATAGTAAAAAGTAGCAGCACTCCTTTTGGCCCTGTTCACACAACGGATTTGGCCGCGGTTATGGCCGCAGGTTTCGATGCGGTTTCCGCGGCCAAAACCGCGGCCAATTTATTAACATGGTTTCCTATTGGAAACCGCGTTAATATTTACACGCCGCGGGTTTTGGCCGAGGCCCTTGCCGCGCGTGTTTGAGAGCTCTCCTGTCCATTCTTAACAGGGAGTCCTCAGCGCGGCAGCCGCGCGGTATAGACGTTGGCATCGCCGCGGCTGGCGGCGCAGTTTTCCCCCTGCCTACTAATTTGCATGGGGGCAAACCCTTGCCGCAAGCCACGCCCCAAACCACGGCCCACTTGCGCCGCGACCACGCCGCAAACCCGCGTCGGGAGACGCGAGTTTGCGGCGAGGTTAGGACGAGATTTTGGGACCCGCGGCAAACTGCGAAAAGACGCAGCCGGACCCGCGGCCAAATCCGTTGTGTGAACGGGGCCCCTTTCATAGAAAAAAATGTGCAGTGGGTTCTTTGGAGTGCCGTGGATTTTTTTGAGTTTCTCTCTCTCTATACACACGCACAAACACACACACAGTGGGGAAAATAAGGATTTGATACACTGGCAATTTTGAAAGTTTTCTCACCTACAAAGAATTGAGAGGGCTGTAATTTTTATCACAGGTACACTTCAACTGTGACAGACAAAATATAAAAAAAATCCAGAAAATCACACTGCATAATTTTTAAATAATTAATTAGCATTTTACAGCATAAAATAAGTATTTGATCACTGACCAATCAGAATTCTGGCTCTCACAGACCTGTTAGTTTTTCTTTAACCCCTTCCTGACGGACGGTCATAATAATATGGCTCTAAATTTTTTTGCTCTTTCTGGAAGCCATAACTTTTTTATTTTTCCACCATACATAGACATATGAGGGCTTTTTATTTTGCGGGGCAAGTTGTACTTTCTAGTGGTGTTATTCATATTACTATAGAATATACTAAGGGAACGGCAAAAAAATTCTAAGTGGGGCAAAATGTGAAAAAAAAAAAAACGTACTTGCGCCATGTTTGCAGGAGGTTTGTTCTTAACGGAGTTTATCTTCCGGGAAAAATGAATGTGTTATCTGTATTCTACAGGTTGCTACGCATCCGGGAAATACCAAACATGTAGGGTTTCCATTATGTTTTTGGTACCGTAACAAAATTCCAAACATTTTTATTCTTGAAATTTTTCGCTGCGGCGCATTTTGTGCGAACAATAACTTTTTTGTACTAAAACCTAGAGACGTCAGTGAGGCGGAATTTTTTGGGGCAGATGTGTACTTTTAATGCTAGCACTTTGGGAAATGGATGCGACTTTTTTGATTACTTTTATTCCAATTTTTATGTGACGTGAAATGACCAAAAAAAAAAACACAATTTTTTCTTCTACGGTGTTCAGCATACGGGATAAATTATATCATATTTTTATAGATCGGACTTTTTCGGACGCGGCGATACCAAATTGTGTACGTTTTTTTTTATTTATTGTTTTATTTGTAAAATGGGGAAAGGGGGGTGATTTGAACTTTTAATACTTTTTTTTTGTACTTTAAAACTTTATTTTTTTAACTTTAACATTTAGTCCCTCTATGGTGCTTGACCACTAGGTAACGCGATCGTTAATACAGCCTAATGCATTGCATAGGCAATGCATTAGGGTGTACAAATATGGCGGTTTCCCCACTTCCTGTCTGCGGACGGAAGTGGGCAAACAGGAACATGGGAGCGATCAGAAATTTCACAGGGCTCTGCGCTGCCATAAATTTGCCCTGTGGGACTCAGCGATCTCACCACTGATTCCGATCGGGCTGAAAAACGGTCCGCTTTTCAGTCCATTCAGACGCCACGGCCATCTTTGCCGCGGCGGCCTGAAAGGTTTAAACACGCTGGGGGGCGACGCCGCCCGCCCGCGCTGGAAACCGCCGGGTGCTAGCTGCAATTAGCCGCTAAAACCCCGCGGGTGTGAAGCGGATTCCCCCGCGATCCCGTTTCAAAGCCGCTTACCGGCGCTTTGACGTACTCATATGTCAAACGTCAGTAAGGGGTTAAGAAGCCCTCCTACTCTGCATTCATTACCTGTATTAATTCAACTCATTACCTGAATAAAAGACACAATCACACTCCAACCTCTCCACCATGACCAAGACCAAAGAGCTGTCTAAGGACACCAGGGACAAAACTGAAGACCGGCACAAGGATGGGATGGGTTACAGGACAATAGGCAAGCAGCTTGGTGAGAAGGAAACAACTGTGGCGTTTTTTAAAAAGAAGAAAAAACACAAGTGATGTCTTTTCCCCTTTTTGGGAAAACCCATGCGCATCTCGCTTTGTGTGTTAAGGAGGGGTTGTGAGAAAGGTCAGAAACACCCCAAAATACATGGAAGGGAATGGTACTGCTCTGAACAGAGGGGGGGCCCCAAGTCTCAAAGATGTTGAAAAACCCCCAAAAAACCTTTGGGTTTAAAATCCTGCAAATTGGCAAGGTCCCTTGCCAACCAGCACATGCGGGGCCCTTTAAAGTTCCCCAAGACCACTGGTGACCCCAGGGAAAAGCGGGGGAAAAGGGTCATGTGGGAAGGACCCCAAAATAGAACTTTTTGGTTGTTCTATCGTCGTTTTTTGGGGAAGAAGAAAAGGAGGTACAAACCCCAAGAACCCACCCCAACCCCGTGAAGCTGGGGTGGAAACAACTACTTTGGGGGGGTGTTTTTTCTGCAATGGGGGACAGGAGATGCTATGTATTAAAGGGGAATGGGTGTTACCCTGTTTCAAGGATTTTTTGGCCAACAACCCTCCCTTCCCAGTTAAGAGCATTGAAGAGGGTCGTGGGTAGGTTTGTCCCGCAGGACAATGACCCCAAACACACAGCCGGGAAAAAGGGAGGGGCTCTGTAATAAGCATTTCAAGTTGGAGGGGTAAAGCCAGTCCCGACCTGAAGGGCAAAAAAAAAAGGAGAAAAAAAACCAATATAGATTGGGAAGAATGTAGAAAATGGGCAAATTGTCAAGAAACAGGAAAAATTACCCTTAACTGCAACAAAAAATTTTCTGTCCCAACAAAGCGAAATATTTATAAAATATTTTTTCAGAAATTTTTAAAATGCAAATTAATTATTTAAAAATCTACAATGTGATTTTCTGGTTTTTTTCTTTGATTCTGCTCTTAACCCTTAACGCCCCTTGGAGTAAGGAACGCCCCGGGGATCGCCCCAAACCAAAGCAGGTTCGCGGCCACCCTGTAAGTGAAATATTAAGAAGACATCCCGCAGCTTTGGGCCCCCCGACCCGCGTCACCCCGGGGCGGGGTGGTTAACCCCTTTAATTACCCGGCCATCGGGACAAAACAAAAAGGGGCAGGAGGAGACGCTCCTCCCCCCAGTCGGCCCCCCGGCCACCACGGAACGGGGCACCCGTGCAGCTTCCCCCTCTGACAACACCGGGGGAAGGCGGGGAAATCCTTCCGGGTTGTCTGTGCTCACGATCCCCGGCCGTGCCCTGGGGGCATGTCCCGGCATCGTGAGACAGTTGTTTAGAACCAGTGACAGAAACAAGTATGCATGTTTCCTTTTTGAATGAGAGATCTAAAGATTTCATTCAAATCCCTAGGGGGAAAAAAGTAAAATAAAAATGTGAAAAAAAAGTAAAAAAAAAGTGAAAAAAGTAAAAAAACCATGTAAAACACAAACACGAAAAATAAATAAAAACATGTACACGTCCCTTTTCCCCCTTTACAAACGGCATTCCCCCAAAAAAGCAAAAAAATAAAGTACCCATATTGGGTATCCCCGCGTGGAAACGACCTGACCTTTAAATCTGTCATGTTAATTAACCGTAGGTAACGGCGTAAAAAAAAAAAAAAAAAACAATCACAGAATTAAGAAAGACCGGGGCTCATAAAAAAAAAATTTTCAAAAAAACAAAAAAAAAAACCCATAACGTATTTGTACCAATTAAAAGTCCATTCATCCCGCAAAAAAAAAAAAAACAAACCCCTTACGGGAAAAAAAAAAAAATTTTAGGGCTTCAGAAGATAGCGATGCAAAAATTTTCTTTTAACATAAAAACACTTTTTTTTTTTTTTTAAAAGTGCTTCAACATAAAAAAAAATATATAAATTTTGGGGTATCGCCAAAATCGTATCGACCCCAGAGTAAAGCTAACTTATTGGATACTGCACAGTGACGCTTTTTAAAAAAAAAAAAACATACTAGGATTGCAGTATTTTTTATCTCCCCTTCCAAAAAAAAAGGATTTTAAAACTTCAAGAGTCTTGCCCCCCAAAAAAATATACTAAAAAAAAACGTAACTATCCCTGCAAAAAACAATTATAACTCCATAACAGAAAAAAAAAAAAGTTATCCCTTCAGACTAGGCAATAAAAAATGTGTTTTTTTTTTGAATAAGTGTTTTTTATTGATAAAAGCAGTAAAAAAAAAAAAAAAAAATAAAAATTGGGTATTTCTGTAATGTATCGCCCTGCGAGAAAAAGTAGCTGTCATATCAAAACGCGGTGACCGTTTAAAAAAAATAAAAAAAAAAACATTACCAGGATTGCTGTTTTTTGTTCAAAACCTCACAAAAACTTTTAAAAAGTGAACAAAATTTTCATCCCCCCAAAAGGGCCCAAAAAAAACATCAATTCACCCGCAAAAAACAACCTACACAGTCTGCACCACAAAAAAAAAAAAATAAATGCAAATTTGGCAAACAAAAAAGAAATTTTTTATAACCTTTTCATTGTGAAAAAAGTAATAAACAAAAAAAAAAAAAAAATTTATCCCATTGCAATTGACAACCCCCTAGTAAATTTATCACATATTTACACTGCATGGCAATGCGTAAAAGGGCCCCCAAAAAACAATGGTGGAATGTTTTTTCCCCCCCCCCTTTTTTCTTCCCCCAATGTAAAAAAAAAACCAGGGAACACCTGTGCACCCAAAATGCACAATACACCCTTGAGATCCTGAGGGTGTTGAATTAAATGAGGTGATTCTGGAAGGGTTTTACCTGTTTGTACTTTAGGGGCTTTGCAAATGCGAATGGCCCCACCAAAATCGGTTCCAAAAGCCAAAAAGCGCCCCCCCTTGTCCCTCTGCCATGCGCCCAAACAAGTTTACACCCACATTAGGGTTTTGCCGAAATTGGGGGAATTGTTAACAAATTTTGGGGTTCTTTTTTCCCGGATTCCCCGTAAATCTGAAAAAATTTAAGTAAAAAATTTCAGATTTTTGGGAATAAAATTTTTTACATTTTTAAACCTAATGCTAAAAAAAAAAAATTTGTGAATCCCCCCGAACCACAAAAACCAAAATATATACCTTTGGGGGTGAGTTTCCCAAAGGGGCTTTTTTGGGGTGTTTTTAAAAAATTTACACCTTACCTCTTCAACTAAAAGACCCCAATAAAAGTTTGAAAACGGAACCCCCAACCCCGTAACTCCCAATTTTTGGGGCCCAGGGGGCCCCCAAAAACCCCCACTAGGGCCTTGGGATATCTCAAAAACGGAAAGGGGGAAATTGATATTTTTCATTTACCAGTCACATTTACCGTATTAAAAAAAAAAATATTGAAAATTGCAAAAATAGTAAATTTAATTTAATTTTGTGAAATACCCCAAAGGGTTAAAAACTTCCCCAAACACTGTTGTAAATACGTTAAAGGGGTCTAGTTTTTTGGTGGTATTTTGGGGGGTTTTAAAATGCAAGCCCCTCAAAACCCCGTCAGAACTAGACAGGGCCCTTAAAAAAATATATTGCAAATTTGCTTTTAAAATGGAGAAAATTCTACTAAATGTTAGCCCCTTTAAAAATATTAAAAAAAAGGACATTTTAAAAAAAGATGCCCAAACCCAAGTGGACATATGGTAATGCTAGTTATAAATATTTTGCGGTGAATAAAATTTTCTGTTTGCACGCAGAATTTTGAACCCAAAATCACAGATTTTTTAAATTTTATAAATTTTTATATTTTTTACAAAAAAACAAGGGGTTGTATGGATAAATTTTCTTTCAACTTAAAGCACAATGTGTCCGAGAAAATTCAGAAAATGGATAGGTAAAAGTGTCAAAAAAAAAAAAGTGACACATGCCAGATTTTAAAAATAGGATGTGTCAGTAAGGGGCCAAAACTGTTGGGTCCTTAAAGAGGACCTATCCCAGTGACGGAAACCCTTTTGAAAAAGCAACGGGGGCGGCCATCTTGTGGATGGAGTTTTAAAAAGCTGTATATAGGCCAGCCCCCCAATTCCCAACCTGTATGCGCCAGGATTCCAAGTTTGTATGCACTGCAGTTAGTCTGTTCTCACTCCCTGATGCAAAAACAAATCAATTTGGATAAAGAAACCCCCTTATTTTTCCCTATTGAAATTTGAAATATTAGGAAAAAATTAAAGGGGTTTTTCTTTTTTTGGTTCTTTATAAAAAATCCGTACCACATTGTGTATATTTTTTTACTGTCCTCTGGAGGTGATAAGAGAGCTGCGATAAGTTAAAAATAAATAAAAAATAACAGCATCTTTTTAAAATAAAATCAAAAAGGGCATTAAAATGCCCATTTTATTGCCCAAAAAAAAAAACCCTAAACCACTTGTTGTCTTATATGATTTTGGGGATACCCAAATTTTAAGGCTTTTTTTAGTTTTTGGGAAAAATTTGTTTTTTAATTATTTTTGAAAAGTCAGAACTTTTTTGTTCTACCACCATGGGTGTTGCATTTTTTTTTTTTTTGTTTAACCTCCCCTTTACACATTTTGGATGGCCCCGTACATCGAAATATGTGAAGGGTGTATGGGGCAGGGGCGGGGAGGTCTCTCCCTAGCGGTTTTAAGTCAGCTGTTAATTACAACCAGCAAGATGTACATAAATATATTTATATATATTTAATATATATTTATATATATATTTATAATTTTTTATATATTTTTAAAATATTTTATATATTATAATTTTATTTTTTTACACACATATTGGTTTTTGATTTTGAAAACAAAGACATAGTGTCCCTTTTTTTATTGTTTGCCCACATAAGTATGTTATAGCCTTGGGTCTTTTTTTGGGCCCCGTAATAGCACCCCCTTTCAGGAGCCGATTGACTGCTTAGGGGCAATTATGACCCCCACGAAGTCCTACATTTTGCCATAGAGGAGATATTATGGGGTAACTATAGAGGCTTAAATCTACTAAGGCTAGTAATGATCTGTATGGGCAGCACAGGCTAACATTCTGCCTATAACATCCATATAGATCATTGCTAGCCTTGGTGGATTTCAGCTCTTATAGTCACTATCAGGCCAGCAATGCAGCGGTTAACAAGCTCACCTCGGCAGTCGGAGGGGAGGGGGCAGTGTGTGGGATCTTTCTTCTGCAGGAGATGGGACTGAATGTGTCACTGCCAGATAGCAGAGGATAGGAGGTGAAGCTACTACACTGAGGCATAAGGCAGCGGAGCACAGGAGCTTGTGTGTGACCCTGGTGCTGCCGCGGTACAAGCCTCACTCTCACTAGTTTGGCCGGACAGATTCTAGCACAGGCAGCACTGAGCACACACAGGGAGGCTCAGCCCTGCCCTTATTAGCCAGTAATAGCATTTCAGGAGCCGGCACTCCTGTACCCAGTTTATAATGCAGGGCTGACCCTCCTTGTGTGGGGCTAAAGTGCTGCATTTCATCAGAAAGCAGAAGCCCTGTGGAATGAGTATACTGCTGCAAACTCAGCCCCTCGCCCTTCCAGCAGCACTGGCTGCAGTCAGAGACCAAGAGCTGCAAAAACACTCACATAAACTGTTTCTTCCATGATGCTATGCATCATGGGAGAGTGACGTAAGCACAGCAGTGCATGCTGGAGCTTATGTGTGACTGCCCCGTGCCGACTTCGTTCTCAAGTCGGCTCAGTAGCACTGGTCATGTGACCCATTCAGTGTTTTTTTTTTACATTTAGGTTGTGCATTTTTAATAGGTTATATTTTAAGAAGTGCTTATTTTTACATTTGCTTTTGAAAGCAAATGTGAAAATTTTAGTGATAGGTACTCTTTAAGGGGTTAAAGTTGAAGTGTGTGTACCTATGATAAAAATACAGACCTCTCCAATCTTTGTAGATGGGAAAACTTGCAAAATCACCAGTGTATCAAATACTTATCTTCCCTACTTTATAAATATCACAGAATCATCCAGGTGTTCATTGGCAAACTTCAGATGTGTCTGCACATGTGTCTTCTTGAGCAGGGGGACCTTGGGGGCACTGCAGGATTTTAAAAAAAAACCAATTACACGTAATGTGTTACCAATGGTTTTCTTGGAGACTGTGGTCCCAGCTGCCCTTGAAGATCAGTAACAAGTTCCCCCTGTGTAGTTTTAGGCTGATCTCTCACTTTCCTCATGATCAAGGGTACCCCACAAGGTGAGATTTTTCATGGTGCCCCAGATCAATGTCGATTGACAGTCATTTTTTCTTTCTTCCATTTTCTTACTATTGCACCAACAGTTTTCTCCTTCTCACCAGCGTCTTACTTATGGTTTTGTAGCCCATTTTTCCAAACTTTGTGCAGGTCTTTGAAAATTTGTCCCTGACATCCTTAGAAAGTTATTTTGGTCTTGCCCATGTTCTAGAGGTTAGAGTCTGACTGATTAATTGATCCTGTGGACAGGAGTCTTTTATAAAGGTGACTATTTAAGGCAGCTGTCTTTAACGCGGGTAACGAGTTAATTAGGTGCGACTAACAGGTCTGTAGGAGCCAGAACTCTTAGGCCCCGTTCACACGGCTTATTCCCGATGGATTTGTGAGCCGTATTGAGCGCACAAATCCGCCGTGAATAAGGGGCGGGACGGGGGCGGGGCCGGAGCGCGGCGGGGGCGCCGCTCCCGGCCCCATAGACAATGCATTGTTTACTGGCGCGTCCGCGCCGTAAATAATGTGCATGTCACTTTCTCCCCCGCGGCGGATTTGCCGAGCGGGGAGGAGCGACGGAATCCACTGTTCTCTATGAGAGCAGTGGATTACCGTAATGACTCCGACGGATTGGCGCCGTATTGAAGCGCAAATCCGGCGCGGAATACGGCGCCAATCCGTCGGCAAATAAGCCGTGTGAACGAGACCTTAATGGTTGGTAAAATTACACAATCAGTAAGGGATCAAATATATATATATTTTAAACATTATATATACATTATATACATTATATATACGGGTTGACGTTCAACGTATGCATAATATTGCCATATGTTTAACACACCTATTCACAAAATGTTTCAGAGTATGTAACTATCAACTAATTTCAAGTACTACCGACCGTAAAGGGTGCTGATCACTCGAAAGTATAAATTAGAGTCTACTGTAATATATTTATTGAACTTTAAGAATTTGTCACATGTTTTAACCCCTTAACGACCTTAGACGTATCCATACGTCCAGGTCGTTTGGGGGTTCACGCACCTGGACGTATGGATACGTCCTGAGGATCGCGCGAACTCTAAAGCAGAGTTTGCGCGATTGGCGCGGGTTGTCAGCTGTATTTACAGCTGACTTTCCCGCAGCGTGGCCCAGACCCCGGATCGCTCGGGGGGGGGGTTAACCCCTTAATTATCGCGACGATCGGGTCCCCAATAACTAAGAGAGACGCAGGAAGGAGTTTCGCTCCTCCTGCGTCTTGTCGGCGGGCAGCGCGCACGGATCAGGCGATCCGTGCAGCTCCTGCCCTCTGACAGACAGAGAATGCCTTCCGGGTTTTTCTGTGACGTCACGAGGGCCGGCCGTGCCCTGTGGGCAAGTCCCAGCATCGTGACTGACAGTTGTCATAGGAACCAGTCATAGCAAAAAAGCTATGCATTTGATTCCTATTGAATGAGAGATCAAAAAGATCTCTCATTCAAATCCCCTATGGGGAAAAGTAAAATAAAAATGTCAAAACAAGTTAAAACACAAAACGAAAAAAAAAAAATAAAAAATACGTACACCGCCCTTTTCCCTTTACAAACGCCAATCCCCCCAAAAAAAAGAATCAAAAATAAATAAAGTACCCATATTTGGTATCGCCGGTGCGTAACGACCTGCCCTAAAAATTTCTGTCATTTAATTAACCCGTAGGGTGAACACGCCGTAAAAAAAAAAAAAAAAAAAAAACAATCACAGAATTAAGATTATTGTTTCATCCCGCAAGCACATAAAATGGAATAAAAAGCGATCAAAAACTCCTAGAAACGCCAAAGTTTGTCCCAATTAAAACGTCAGTTCATCGCAAAAAAAAAGTCCTATACAGCTCTGTATACAGAAAAATAAAAAATGTATAGCTTCAGAAGATAGCGATGCATAAATTTTGGGTTTTAACACAAAAAAAACACTTTTCTTTTTTTTTTTAAGTGTTTCAACATAAAAAAAACTATATAACTAGGGTATCGCCATAATCGTAGAAACCCCAAAAGAGTAAAGGTAACTTATCACGGATACTGCACGGTGAGCCCTGTTAAAAATAAAAATTTAAAAAACACTACTAGGATTGCAGTATTTTCTTCACCCTGGCCTCCAAAAAATGGATTTAAAAACGATACAAAAAACCTTGTCCCCCCAAAAATGATACTAATAAAAACGTCAACTCATCTTGCAAAAAACAAATCCCTACACAGCGCCAAGCACAGAAAAAATTTAAAAGTTATGGCTCTCGGACTATGGCGATGCAAAAACGTATTTTCCTGGTTGAATAAAAATGTTTTTATTGTATAAAAGCAGTAAAACATAAAAAAAATATACAATTGGGTATCGGTTTAATCGTATTGACCCGCTGAGTAAAGCTACCATATCATATATACCGTACAGTGACCGCTATAAAAAAAAAAAAAAAACACTACCAAGATTGCTGTATTTTGTTCAAAACATCTCAGAAAAACCTTAATAAAAAGTGAACTTGTCAAAATAAACCTTCAAGGTCAGATCCTCACAATTGCAAACATCTATGCCCCTAATACAGGACAGCTAACCTTCCTTGCTAAGACCTTAGACAACTTGACCTGCTTTGCCAAGGGCAAAATTGTGCTCTGTGGCGACTTCAATTTTAGCTTTAATCCCCTTCTAGATGCTTCCTCTACGCGCCCAACGGTTGCCCTTCATCCTCAACAGAGTTGAAAGGCTGCTCCATGATATGCAGCTGGTGGATGTCTGGAGGCTTTTACATCCATAGGATCGTGATTAACCTTCTACTCTTTCCCCCACGGCTTCTATACCGCATAGATTATATCTTCCCGCAACATGCCCCCCTCCGCTATGTGGTGGATGGCCTCAGTAGGCAATATCCTCCATTCGGATCATGCCCAGTCCACTGCGATCTCATTTTAAACCCCAATATAAGCGTCCAGCTTTTACGTGGAAGTTAACGAGTCTTTACTTCAGACTCTTATGCCTATCAGACCTACAAAAGCACAGTAGACTTCCTTCCCTTTTAAACCCCATTTTCTTGATGACCCCCCCCAAAACAAAGGGGAAAAAGCCCTGAATTTCCCAGGCTCAGGGAAACCTTAATAAGAGCATGGGGCGCGTTCAAGAGGAAAAATCCTCGCTAAGCTCCAAACTTCTTAAACAAAAATTTACCCCAACCTAGAAAACCGTTCAAAAACCACGGGAAATTAGAAGAGCCCTAAAGGCCCTCTCATCAGCGCGGCATGAGTTTCCCAAATTATTAATGGAAAAGGACACAAAGAAAAAACCGCAAATCTGCTCCCAAGCCCCCTTTTATTTTTGGAGTTAACCCCCCAAAGGTAAACCCCTTTCCCGCGAGCTTCAGAGAAAAAAGGGGGCCCCCCTTTTTTGTCCCTTTGCTTTAAAGACCCCTAACGGCGGATTTACTCATTTATGGAGGAAATACTCCAGGTCTTTACAAAAAATTACCCATCACTGAAAATTTTTTTTTCCCCCCCCCCCGATAGAGACTTTGCCCCCCCCCCCTGCAAACGAAATTTCCCAAAAAACCGCCCTGCCGGGGTTTTCCCCTGTTTGGTTCTTCCCATCTCTGGAGGAGGTTCAATGAGGAAAATGAACTTCTCCGGAAATACGTCCCTTCCCCCTCGGGAAAAAAAGCCCGGGCCCCGGGGTTTCCCGGGCCCCTTTGTTTTAACGGGACCCTGAAAAACTGAATTTTCGAAAACCTTTTTACTGCAGGTTTTTAACGCAGTTTCCCTGAATTTTCCTTTTGATCTCCCTTTTTGCGGGTCACATGGGGGTAGTTCCAAAGGGGGGGTAGGGCCCCGGCGTTTTTGTGCCAAAAGTTATCGGGCCTATCTCGTTGTTCAACATTGATGCAAAATTTTTTTTGCAAAGATGCGGGGCCATTCGTAAAAACCCCTTCTGTAAAGGCCCGTTTTTATCCCCGGACAGGTTGGATTTGTCCCCTCCAGGGGGGCGGAGACAATACGCTTAAGCTTTCCCCTCCCCACCCCCCCCCCCCCCCCCCCCCCCCCCCATTCATTCTAAACAGCCCCCTTCCCTTCCCCTCTTCTAGATGGGAGAAGGGCCCTTTGATGGGGTTTTCCTGGCCTTTTTTTTTGCGGGGGGTTTTGAGCCCCCTGGGCTTTGGGGGGTGCGTTGTGTGAAAGTGTGATGGCCCTCAAACCCCTCACCGCAGGCCAGATACGTGTCAATGGGGCTCTTTCTGCCCATTTAGGAAGGCAATGGCACCGGCAGGGATCCCCCCTTTCTCCCACCCTTTAAATCTTGGTAATGGAGCCCCCTTATGGAATTTCCGTTGTGCCCCCGGGGATTTCAAGGGGGTCAGAGTGGGAAATTCACTTTAAACCCTTTCGGTTTTGCGGCCCCGATCTGCTATTTTTTACCTAGGGCCCCCCCGAGTTATCTCTCCCGGCCCCGCGGGGGGGTTTTTGGGAAGGAATTTTGGGATTTTTTTAAGTAATCAAAAATAAACATGACTAAGAGTTCGGCCCTGGGCCCTTTTTCCTTTCTCCGGACCTTTTTTTATTTTTTGGGTTTCCTCCTTCCCCTTCACCGGGGGGGCCCTCTTTCGTTAAATTTGGGGTTTAGATACCCTCCCCCTTTTGAAAAAAGTTTTTTGTTTTTTAATTTTGCCCCTTTTCCTATCAAAGAATTAAGCAAGATCTATTGAGAGGGGAAAGGGAGACTTTCTCCTGGATAGGCCGGTTTTAATATCCCCAAAAATTTGAAGGGCCCTTTTCCCCGTTTGTTGTACCTTTTTAAAGGGTGCCCCTTTTTTTCCCTCCCCTTTCCCTTTTTTTGGGGACTTTGGGTTAGACTGCTTCTAACTTTGTTTGGGCCGGGGGTAATCCGGGTTGCGGCAAAAACGGGGGAACAGGCCAAAGGGGGGGGGAAAGGGGGTTTTTGTCCCCATTGCCCGGATTTTTTTGGGCTTTTACAAACCCCCTTTCCAACCCGGTTCCTCGGGGGGCCCGGGGCAAAAAAATAAAATGGGGGGAAATTGGCTTTTAATTGTACGGGGGGACCCAAGGGGGTTTTTCAAGGGGATTGGGGTTGGGGAGTCCTTTTATTAATTTAGGGCTTCCCTTTTAAGGGGGGGGCCCTCCCCGGCTCCCCCTTGGGGGGTGAAGGGAAGACGGGGGTTCGGTTCGGGGGGGTTACACCCTTGGTTGCACCGGGGACCTTTCGGGGTTTTTCATTTTTTTTTTTTTTAAAAAAAACCTTTTTTTTTTTGCATTTTTTTTTAAATTTTTTTTTTAAAAAACCCCCCGTTTCGGACGGGGGGGTCCCTGTATGCCGCTCTTGGGAAATCGGTGTTTCCCTGAGTCCCTCTCCCAATCCCCTTCTGGGATTTTCTGGGGGAATATTTGTCCCCCCACGCCCCCTTTTTGACTGTTTTTTGTTACTCCAAAGCTCTTTAAAAGGGTTATGAGGAACTGGTGGTCGATGTTCCCTGACTCAAGTTTTTTGATTTTATTTTTAAATTTCCCAAACCCATCTACTCAGTTTAAAAAAAAGCAGTTCCCCCTTCACAGAGCTCAAACCAAATTTTTGAGTTGTGGTGTTTGGGGTTAGACTTTCAAAAAGGCGGGCTCTCTCTGGTTATTTGGATTTCTATCAAAAAATTCCCTTTAAAGAGAAGTAGTTTTCCGGGGAAAGGTTGGGCCCGGAAAGGCTAAATAGGCCCCTCTCAGTGGGGGACTGGCTTTGGACGTTCCAGTTTCAACATAGGGCCTCGGTGTCCTTGCGGGCACACGAACTCAATTTAAAAAAATTTACTCCCCAAGGTGGTATGAGTTCCTGCCCTTTTTTAAATCTTCCCTTTTCCAAACCCTGCCCCTAGCATATTTTTGGCGGTGCAAGTCTAGTAAGGGAAATATGACCCAATTTGGTGGGGGGGGCCCGACCCTTAAAACCCTTTCTGGGTGTAAAGAAATTGACCCATTATTTTTCAAAATAAACGGAAAAAATTCAAAAAAACCCAGCTACCCCCCTATTTTTTGATATTCCCCTCCCTGGTCATATCCTCAGGGCAAAACCCCCTCCCCTTTTCTTTTTGGGCCGCAAAAAAAATTACCCCCAAGACTGGGACTTCCCAAAGTGTCCACCCATAAACAGGACGGGTTCAAGGGGAAGGATACAGGCCCCTACAAAGGCGGGAGGAGTTTAGAACAGTTTCTCCACTATGTTCCCGGGCAATATTTTTGTGTGGGAAAGGATGGATTTCTGTCAATCGGGACTAAAAACCCCCTTAAACCCCGGGTTTTAAGGGGTTATCCTGTATGGCGAAATTGAACCGTGTGAGTGGTGGGGGGATGGGAAATTTGGTTTCTCTAAAAAAGGGATCAGGGTCCCAGCGTCCCCGCCCGTGGTTTTTGTGGGGGTTCCTTTCCCTTTTCTTTCCCTTTTTAAATCTGTTTTTTTTATTGTTTACTATAGATTTTTTTTCTAAGAGCAGCTTAAAAGAATGCGCTAAACAACTATGTATGATCTATTTGTACTCTATTGTTAATTTCCGTCCGGACCCCCCCTTCTTTTGGGGAACGTGGTGAGAACAAAAAACTCAAAGGGCCCCTTCTAATAGAAAGGGAAACAAATTTTTCCCCCCCAAGAGGGGGGTTGTGGCAGTTTTTGTGTAAAAATCAGGATCGAACCCTGACTCTTTTTTAAAAGTAGCCCTTATGGTTTTATCCGCATCCCGTGAGAAATTTTTCTTTTTCCCTGTATCCGAGGGAAAAGGGGAAACTTAAACTTTATTTTTTGTTTCATACTTTTACTGTTTTTTCCATGCTTTTTTAAATGATTATGATTATATTTGTCTTATGTACCTCTTGCAATTTTACTTTCCTAATAAAGGATTGAATGAAAAAAAAAATAAAAAAGTAAAAACCTGGGAAATCATATGCCCCCCCATAATGGTAAAATAAAAAACTTAAATCAAAAAAAAAAAAAAAAAAAACCCCCATACATAGCTTTTGCACACAGCAAAAAAAAAAAAGTTATAAAGGGGTCAGAATAGGACAACTTAAAATGAAATTTTTTATAGACGTTTTTCCCTACTGTGTAAAAGTAATAAAACAAAAAAAAACGTTATAAAATTATATCATTGTAATTGAAACGACCCCCTAGTAAAATTATCACATCATTTTACTGCCGGCGAATGCTGTAAAAATTTAAAAATCAAAAAAAACAATTTTCCCCAACTTGCGTTTTTTCCCTCCCCCTTTTCATTCCCATTGTTTATTAAGTTTTAGCACAAAATTGGGTATCCAAACATGGAAAAAGGGGGCCTAAAAAATGTTTTTTGAAAATGAGACCCAGAGTATAGTAGGTGTTCCCCTATTCTGGGGGGTTATGGTTTAGCCAAATAAGGGACTAGGGTCCCCATTTGGGGTATTTTTAAAAAAAAGGCAGACCCGGGGGGAATTTATTTAAGTTGCATTTCCCCGTCCCCATTTACTGTATTCCCGTGATAATGGATAAAATTGAAAATCTGCAAAAAAAAGTGAATTTTTAAAAATTTTACCTCCATTTGCTTTAATTTTTTGTTTTAAAATTTTTTGAAGGGTTATTTAAAACTTCCTAAATAGTGTTGAAATAGTTAAAGGGGTTTTAGTTTTCAGATGGTGGTTTTTTATGGGGGTATCTAAAATGCAGGCCGCTCAAAAACCACGTCAGAACTTTGGGGTTTGGTCCCTAAAAAAATGTATATTGCAAATTTTTTGAAAAATTTTGAGAAAAATTTCTAATAAATTTCTAAGGGCCTATAATGTCGTTTTTAAAAAAAAAAAAAAAAAAAAACATTTAAAAAAAAATTTTGGGAAACCTTTTAGTGGACAAATTTGGGAGATGCTAGTTTTAAACTATTTTTGGTGAATAATTATCTGTCTTGCATGCAGGAAATTTTTCAACTTTTTAAAAACGCAAATTTTTCCCAAATTTTAAAGAAATTTTGTATTTTTCAAAACAAAAAAAGGATTTTATGGATTTAAAAAATTTTTTTACTAAATTTAAAAACACAATTTTGTCACGAGGGAAAACAATCTTTTGAATCACCCCCCGGATAGGGGAAAAGGGGGTTTAAATAAATTATTCTCAATAAAGTGACATTTTTCAGATTTCAAAAAAAGGGGTGTTTTCAGGAAAAACAAAACAGGCTGGGTCCTTAAGGGGGGTTAAGTAATCAAAGAAATTAATCACACGTTTAAACTGTCTAAAAATTGGGCACTAAAAAATGTTTTACACCCAAATGGGGGTCCCCGGTTGCCCCTTTTAGGGCGCCTCGGGTGTGAGTTTGACTGCAGGTGTCAATCCCCAACCAGGGGCTCTTTTTCTCCGGTATGGGGCCACGTCACAAAGGGCGGGAGTTTGACTGATTAAAGTGTATTTATTACTGCCTGAACTTTTTAAATGTCCCATTTTTGAATGTTTTGAAAAAATTTTCCGTTGATAAGTGCCCCCTGTTTGGCTAGGGAAATGCGTAGTGTTATAGATTTTATATTTTGTATGTGTTTTATTAATTTTAAATAAATTAACCTAACACTGATCCAGCCCAATAGTGCATGACTCACTATACCTCTGAGCGCTACTGCCCGAGTTTTTCTCTTTAGACTGTAAGGGATCAAATAACTATTTCCTTCACTGTGTGTGTGCATATATATGTATATATACACACACAGTGAAGGAAATCATTAAGTGATCCCTTACTGATTGTGTAATTCTACCAACCATTAAGAGTTCTGGCTCCTACAGATATATAAATAAGAGAGGAGAAGGGGAGAGGTGGAGAGAGGGGGTGGAGAGGGAGAGAGAGGGTGGAAGAGAGAGAGAGATGGAGAGGGAGAGATGGAGAGGGGGAGAGAGAGGTGGAGAGGGAGAGAGAGAGGTGGAGAGGGCGAGAGGAGAGGTGTGAGGGGAGGAGAGAGGTGTGAGGGGAGGAGAGAGATAAATTATAGACTGTTCATGTCTGTGTCAGTGGGCAAAATTACATAATTAGTAAGGGATCAAATGTGTGTGTATATATATATATACACATATATATACATACATATATATATACACACACACACATACTCACACTCGTTCGGCCAACGTCTTGGATCGGCCCGGGGATTAATACAGCTCCGGAATCGCCCTTTTTTGTAAAAACGTATTGGCACGCTGACACCAGGATTCTGTTTTAATCTGGCCTCAGCCAGCTTTATTCAGGCATAGCATACAAAAAAAAACATAAATAAACTCCTCGGCCGTCTAGCCACTAACTAAACATTCAGATATAGACCCTACCTACCAGTGGTCTGGATCTACCATCCAGACCCACAAAACACAGTATCCTCACTGTATCCTTTTCGGCTTCCCTCAAGCCTCTGGGGGGCCAGAGCCTCTCCTCAGCTCTGCTGCCACACCAAACTCCAGGTAGCAGACCACACCCCCCGATCACTTGGAGAGACAGGCTTTTTATAGCCATCCCAGGACTGGCCCAAAACCCGACATGGAACCTGGAGACCTGGGAAGCGAGAACAGCCACCCCCCATCGCACGTTCCGGGGGAAGCCAACCCCATAAGGCCCCGAT